>VNJM01000313.1:345776-415675 GCA_008042475.1 Drosophila kanapiae
CCCACCCCTTTTTCCCCCCCCCCCCCCCTCGTTGAATTCCCATCCGCATTGTCTGCGGTCGGCAGTTGGCGGTCTGCTGTCTGCGGTCACTTACATAAATGCCTTGTAGTTGTTGCCAATCTTCTGGATGTGCACGCTGAACTTGGCATCGATATAGGGCTCAATGGTGCAATAACAATGCGAATCATTGCCGGCACCGCTCACCAGTCCGGCGGCGTCTTGCAGGGCGCTCTGGTTCTCCAGACGGGCGGTGGCCACACCGCCGTGGCAATGTCCAGCCTTCAGCACGCTGGGGAATTTTGTGAACTGAAACTGTAAGTGCACGGAGAGAAATGAAGAAATATTAAGAAAAATTGCAAATAACCTAAAGTTTATTATAAAAAATAATAAATATATATTAGAGGGACACTATATATAATTATTTGTTTTTGAAAATATATTAAAAATATATTTAATTCATTTTGATGCATTTTTTCTGCGTGATAAATGCAAGAGACGGAGGCAATCACAATCAGTATCTCGCTGTCTGATTTGCATTCTATAAATTACAATATATCGAGCTCTTTGGGGTTTATTTTGTTTCCAATTTTATTTGCTGCGGAAATCAGGGGTGCTGATTATTACGAATCCGTTGGATAAGTGCCAAAACCACTTTGGCTTTCCTCTGTTGTTTTTGCTCAACTTTTGATTACGAATCTGGCCATGGAAATGTTTCTTTGATTTTCCTCCCCATTTCCCAGAATCCCAACGTTAGTCAGGCACTGTATTTATTTAAAAATTCCTCCATTGCCATTTATTAATGGTGTATGCAAAATTTTCTATAAAATATGTTAAGCTTCCCGGCCCTGCCCACTAATAATTCAATTACATTTACATTTTATTGATGTAACAGGCTGGCTCATGGTTATTATATTTAAACATGTAAATCGAGAAATGATTACCCGTGTTAATCATCTCGCCCAGAGCCCATATTAAAACCGCTGATAAATCACAAGCAAACACATGGACTTTCTTTCGTTTAGTCAATGAAAATAAAGAAAAACATTAAGTCAGCAGAGGGAAACCATAACAAACAATGACGCAGACCGAAGAATTGTCGCAATTGTCGATGCGAGACAATATCGTGATGACAGCAGACAGTGAGAGAGAATTTCTCAATGAATATCAGCGATGGATGTGGGTTCGAACGTACTATATAATGTATATATGTCTGTCTTTATCATGGTGAGACGTCACACCCCCGCATAGCGGGCATTCTTGGAAGCTGCTACGTATTCCGCTTGAGTGGCCGCCGTCTAGGGGCCTGATCGCGCTCTCCTCGGGTATTATATCAGCCAACTTAAAATATGCACTGTGACGCATCCGTAACGCCCTGCAGCGGGTGGCTGCAAAAGGGGCAGCGGGTGGGCTCTTGGGCGGAGAGGTTGTGCTCTGGTTGAGTGAGCGAGGAAAGACACTGAGAAAATACACATGTTTAAAGAGCTTAATAAGTGTTATTTATTTTAGGTTTTTCGGTATTTAAATGAGTTTAAGTAAAGTCTATGTATATATAAAATTTGAGGCAGCTCGGACAAGTGGTTTATCTGTAGCGATAGTGTATTTCTAAAACAGGGGTGCCCAGACCTTGTTCTCGAGTGCCTAGCGCATTCGTTTTCCTACACAAATTCGAAACGAAGATATTCCGAAGCTAATAGGTAAGAGAAAAGTGCAGAATATATTTAAAAACATACTTAAGCATATATTTATTAGTAAAACAACATTATTATAAAAAATGTTTAAGCCAAATATAACGGAAAAAAAGTTAATAAAAGCATTTAAGAACATAACATTCGACTAAAGTTTTCACAATTTTCTTTCTTAATTTCTCTCCTTTTCTCTTCTTCATCTGAATTAATTTTATAAATATAATTTATAATTTTATATATAAAGTAAATTCCAAAGCATTTTCCCGCAGTGTAGCTGGCGTTAGCCGGCAGTATAGATAGTATGCAGATTATGGCAACGTGCTGTAGGTGGAGCGTGGAGTATGAAGCATGACATGGCCAGCGCGGGAGCCGGAGCAGCACGTGTGTGCGCCACATGGTCGTGGGATATCGCAGGGGCATAATAGGAAGTGGTCATAGGAAGTCGAGTTCGCAGAGCCACCCATAAGCTAAATTATTAGTTGATTTGCGGCCTGACAGATGCGCTATTTTTCTGTGGTTTCGTGCGGCGATCTCTCTTTTTTTTTATGTCCCTCCCCCTTAGTATTTAGTTGTGGCGCCATGCATCTCATACTTTTTATGCTCTCGGCATAAACCAGACCCCGTGCACGCAATTAATAAAGCTGCCAAGGTAAAATAATGCAAAGAAAAATGCAATCGCCAGGCGATCCCACTCAGTTTTCACTCATTTGCTGGGGAATTTATTGCGCTTTTGATCGGCCGACCGAGCGCGATCGAGTGAAGCACTCAAAGAGCCGAACTGCTTGAGTGAAATCGCTGGTCGTTCGTTTTCCGATTCGGGTTCGTAGCTTTTCACTTCAAACTTGGCGATTCAGTGCAGAACCGCAAGCTCAACGAGCTGGAAGAAATCTTCGCCGCGAGAATAAGACGCGCGATCGGCAGTCTATATAAGATCAAGTGCAGTCGACTTTGTGCGAGTGCCAGTGAAATTACATTCCCGAATTTAAATCAAATCGAATCTCTGTGCCATCGGTGGGTTCAAGTGTCCAACAGCCAGGAAGTGTTTGGTTTTTAAACTCGCCAAGAAGTCGTTGCGAAAAGGTAAAAATAATAAACTGTGTTTGTTTTTTTTTTTACATTACATTCAGAGATATTAATTTAAATAAATTTATTTGTTGCTGGGATTTTATATAAAAAACCAAAAACAATAAGTAGAATATCAAAGGATCATAAGTGACACTTTTCTATACCATTTTTTACCACAAAAGCTAACTCAAAATTTTCTTTTTAAGTTTAAAGATTCCTAGGAACTGTTTTCATTCTATTTGAGTTACACACAATTGTAATTACTTTATTTAAATGTTAGTAACGTTTTAATGTTTTTAACATTATAAATTGATACAAAATTGTCTAGAAAAATATACTCTTCCATCCATAATTCTTTCCAATTTCCAAGAATTTTTTAAGACTCATTCTGAATATTTATAAACTTTGTTGATATCCCTTTTTCTTGTTCCTTTAAGTGTTTGCAGCCCAAAAAGAACGTATTTTCCACCCAAAACAAGTTGCTGCCTGTCGTTTAAAAATACTGAACTCTGTTTATTTAGCTTAATTTTATCTTTAGAGTTGTTTGTGGCAAAGCGATTGGCATTTAGAAGCCTCAAATCGAAGGTATGCAAAACGCGCGACACAGGCGCGACATGCGCGCGTTTTTCGGGCTATTTAAAACGCGCGCGCGGGGAAAAACTTTTATTTCGTTTCATATGCGACGACGCTGACACAGCGACACAGTTTTCCAACCCAGAACACACACACGCACACACACTGTCTGCTGCCTCTATTTATTTGCGTTTATTTATAATTTGTTTTTATTTGCCTGTTTGGAGCTAGCCGAGTTCTCTTCTTGGGCCTCTCGATTCGTCTTAATAGTTTTTAATGTCGCCAATTTGTAAACAAAGTGCAGCCATTAAAAAATATACACAAGCCGCCTGGTTGTGCAATGCCCGCACCGGTCATATCAGTGATATATATATATATGGTGATATTTGCTGGATGTCAAGGAAAGTTCTGGCCGTGTGGGTGGTATTTCCATATTACGCATACGTCATGTGTGTTTTGGCATTGGCCATTTAATAATGTCTAAAAATATGAGGAGAGCACATTAAATGTATTGGCTTCTGCTTGTGTTCTCTTTTCGAACACATAAGCCTATAAAATACTTATAAGCGAATCCCCGAAAGGGGGAAATCGGCTGGCTGGCTCGAGGGAAATGCGTGAAAATGCATTTCAAGTGCTTTTCCATTCCCCTTTTTCTTTTGCTTTGTTGCTTCCCATGACATTGTTTCGCATGGATATTCATAATTTTTCCTTCATTTGACTTTGGCTTCACTGTTGGCTTTCTTGTTGTTTGGGCGCCATTTAAATGAGCTTGTATTTGTATTGCTTTTTCTGGTAAATGCTCTGCAAATTGCTGCGTTGACTTTTATTTTTACGGCTTTATCAGTAAGATAATATGGAGGTGGGTTAAGGGGGTGTTTTAATGGATTTTTAAATTGGTTTTAGGGCACTGAACATATTGTTTGCTTTTAAACTAGATTGTTTTATAAAAAAATCGAAGTAAATGCAGAAAAAGTAGACACATAATCGTATATATAATGTACTGTGTTTTGTCTCTAGTAAATTTCCTTTTCTAAACTTATTTTAGGGATTATTTTAATTAATTTAGAACCAAAAATAATAAACATTACTCTTTCAGTTAAGATTCTTTTTTATCTTCTATAATTATATATAAATTAAATCCTTTAATCTTGTCTTTACTAAATTGTTCTTCTACTTACTCCAAAGTTTCGTTTTATTTTTATGTTTTCTTTCTCATTGTACATTGTACTACCATATGGCAGTTAAAAACCTTAACCACAATGGCTTATTGTTTGAAAGCAAACCCGGTTACCTATTTTCAACAATTCCGAGAATGTAAATTCGATCAATGCGGTGCTGCTGCTGCTCTACTAAGATTTCGCCCCGTAAAAGCCGCACAAAGTCGGTAAATAAAATTGTCACAACGAATGGTTTTTGATTGCGATTGTGACTTTTCCCTCGCACATCATTCAATTTGCCATATTCGGCGGCTGCAGGCTTTTAAAGTCCGCCCAAAAACAACAAAGTGAGGCAGACATATAGCCTTATACGGCTGCCGATACAGATACAGATACGCGACGAGTACAGATACATTTGTTTGGGATTGTTTATTCGGGCGACACACCCACTGCTGGTTGGCTCATCCTCGGCACATTCATAATTTTGCTGTGCAAATCTTGCAATTAAATATTATTGTACAATTAAGAAGAAATCGGCGACAAAGAGTCTTTGGTATTTCTGTCCATTAATAACTTTTTCTCCCTCTTATTATTTTTATTTGCTCGCTTTTTGCTTCGCTGCCGTTGTGGTTATTGTGGCAATTTATCGACGATGATTTCTTTTATGCCTCCGAGTTCCTTGGGTGCCTTCAGTTCCACGATTTGTGTGTGTGTGGGCCACGGGCCGTCAATTTGTCCGATTGTGTCACTTGACTGGCCTGTTTTTCATGTCCTTTCCTTAATTTCCACGACAAGATCTGTCACCCGTGGACTTGAATGGAGCTCGGAATGCAGAAATAAATCATTGGGATTGACGAAAAGTCACAACTGGGCCCAACAGGAAATCTCTTTAATATTTAATTAAACTGTCAGGCGATTCGGGCGGGTTTATTTGAACAGTTTATTGATTTTTATGCAAATTGTATAAGAATTATGGGCTCACACTGAAATCCATTGTATTCGGACCCCACCATGATTATTTGCAAACATTTCCATACATATGTTTGTTTATTTTGTTGTCGCATATGCACATGCCCCGGGCTTTGAAGCTGGAGCTCATTAAAAATGTATATTTTTATGGCCCAGTAAATGCAATGTGAGACGACCCTGGGTCCGAGACGAACGGTCAAAAGGCTCCAGACCCTTCGATTCTCTTTCTTCAACCCATTTATAAGCACTGAGAAAATAAGTGTACAAACGTGTAACTTGTTAACGTGTAAGCCTTTTAATATAGAAATTGGTAAAGGCAGACTTTCAAATTGTATTATAAATTATTTATTTAAAGAAAATATTCTTAAAAACGTTTAAAAATAGATCTAACTAAAGAAAAGGTGCGAATTATCTAGTTAAATTCTACTCATTTTAGTCAAATTATTTTTTATCAGGAGAGTTAAATAAATCTTTGTTTTTAACAATTTACTGCACATATCAGACATGAACAGAACTCGTTTTAATATTCCTAAATCCCCAAAAAGTTTCTCCAAATTAGTTCTTTTTGTTTGTCCTTATTTTTCCCAGTTTAGGACCTTTGTTTACCCTTCAGACACATTAGCATTTTTAATTGAATTTTTCGTTACGCATCCTGGGTGATTTTATTTTTGTTTGCTTCTTTTCTCAAGACGCCTTGCCGCAAGATGATTTGTGTCATAAATTGTTTCGCTTTTTAATTTTGTTCTTTTTTTTTAAGCGAAAACCCAAATTGTGAGCCTGCGGAACGTGACGAATTTGGGTAGAAACTGTTTCGGTTGGGATTTTGCAAATTATTTGTGTTTGTTTTTTCGTGGGATGATGAGGACGAAGACCTCGACCCGGCGGCCATCGTCGGCTGCCGTTGCATCGAGTGGCCAAATAAGAGGCCAGTAGCTGCGTAAGATTTTATTTTCGTCGTAATGATGCCATCGCTCAGAATCCGGAGCTATAGCCGATGGCATACTTGCTCATTGCATGAATTAACGAGGCGTAAGCCATAAACATTCCGAGCATAGTTGTCTGCCAGCCGGCGTTTCGGCTTCGGTTTCGTCACCTTACACCTGAATGGAGCTGTCAACCGCTGAGCGAATGCATCTCGCCGGGCAACTCAATTAGAAGATCACTCGGAGAAAAGTTTACACTTAATTATAGAACGAAATGGGATGGAAAAATGCTTCCATAATTATTGACAAACGTCTGAATATATATATAATATTGGAATAGTCTGAAAACGTGCTATTTTCCACATGCTAAAAAAACAACTCATTTAAATAATTAGCCAGGATTGTTGCGACTTCAACAGACGTTCTACAAATAGTTATTATACCAAGTAATCAACTTTATATAAAAGTGTGCTTTTCAAGGTATTACCAGCTTCTTCTTACGCTATAAATTATGACAATTTAATCCCCTTTTGCTGTATATTTTCCCCAGTGCATCACTGTAGTTCTTATCAACACGAATACCAACGCTTAATTATGTATATTCCACTGGCTACGTTGGGGCACAGGTGTCACTGAGTGCTTGTAAATGCCAATACCGGGATGTTTATCTCATCTGAGCTGGTCTGGGAAATATGGCAAACAGTTGGGGTCAAAGAGCAAGCTGCGGCATTAATCAAAATACTGGAAACCCTCTTTGTTTGGGCCGCCTTGGCCAGGGCATTGATCATGATGATTATGGTTATGGCAATATGCCTACTACTGCCCATTGCCCGATCGTGACTTTGATATTTCTCCTTAATTTTCTCCCATTGTTGCCGACAAAGTCAGAAATGCCGCTGGCCAAAGAAAGTTTCCCGACCATCGTTATGAAAATTGGCAAACAAAAGAAAAAAGTAGTGGAAAAGCCGAAGTTCAACATGCAAGCCAGCTCACGGCTTGTGTTCCCAGCTGCAAGGCAAACATATTTACTTAATTTAATTAAGAGATACTGCATATATATATCTAGAGTTCTGGCTGATAAAATTCTCCTTTAGAGGTAGAAATATATACAGAATATTCGCAAAATCGGTTACGAATAGAATACTGCGCAGTTCGATCCCATTACGAAGCCATTCCCGACTGTTTAGAAAGTCAATCAGCAATAACAAACAGACAGAGACGAAGTGCCACAAAAAGCAATATCGAAAAGTAAATGACCGCTGAAAAAAAAGGCGACGGAGCATAATGTCATTCGACACGAATTTCGGTTACTCAGTACTTGTACTTTCTTTAAATATTTATTTTGTTAGCAAGTGCATTTACATCATCATTTTAAAAATATACAAGCTGCATCACCAGATAAACATTAAGGGAAAATGTATTTTTAAATAGGTTACATCTTACTTAAAAAATTATTTAAAAGCTAATAAATATGTGATGTTTAAGGAGGTGATTGAATAAGTAAGAAATACAAAAAACAAGCATTTCCAATGAAAGTTGTAGCCCTCGTCTAACTTTTAAACATCTCAAAGACTACCTTCTAATCCTTCCAAACTACTTGCTCTTCTGTAAGTGCTAGAGCCTTTAACAATTTGCATGACTATTTGCAGTAAGTCAATAGAATCTTAGTTATCTGAAACTGAAAACAGAGCTCCAAATATATATGTGAATTGACCCAAATTAGGGGCAGAACGCTAATTAGGTTTGAATGTGGTATGCAGGCAAAATAAACATAAATCACTATCCAATTACTGGGTAGAAAAGCGCTGACAAGGCACTGGCTGAACTGGAGAAGTGATCCATCGAAAGGCGATCCGAGAGCAAAGCTAATTAGACACATTTTTATGCCCACTTCGGAGGCGCAAAATATAAGGCCTCGTAAATCGTAAATCGGAGAGCGTGCACAGTGCAATATAAACGGAAGATCCAAAAGCTATAAATACGATTTTTTTTTATGTCGAATGCATTCTCCCCTCTGGCATACTGTTTTCTTTTGTCGTCGCCAGAGTGGTGTCAATACTTTCTGGGGGTACCCGGGTATCCGGACACACATTACC
The DNA here is from genome assembly GCA_008042475.1 of Drosophila kanapiae. Lineage (NCBI taxonomy): Eukaryota > Metazoa > Arthropoda > Insecta > Diptera > Drosophilidae > Drosophila > Drosophila kanapiae. The sequence continues at coordinate 354,245 of VNJM01000313.1, forward strand.
CGGCATTAGCAGCCATTAATGGGCCCAATTAAGTGCTCATAAAGCAAAACTCTCCACGGCTAACTAGCGTTGGCCCGGGCTCTTCACAGATTTTCCACTTTCGGAAAAACGCCAAACAGCAACAACCAAAATCGCATTAATTATGTGGCTTTGCCCAACGAGCCACGACCACCAAAAAAAAAAAAAGGAGTGGACCGAAAACCCAGCTCAGCCCAAAGCGCTTTAGCTCCTTTAGTTTGGAAGCCCGAAAATCCTTTATTTTTGCAGCGCACTTTCTTGTTTTCATTTGCTGGTCTGCGGTGGCCTTTTTCACGTCTGACCTTAGTCAAATCCCTTTGAATTCACCTGGGAAATCTCTTCGGTTTCTGCCTTTTACCTGTCTGCCTGTCTGGCCAAGTGTTAATCATAAAATTTGCATAATTCGAAATTGCTGCTGCTTTTAGCCATGATTTAAATTTCATGAAGTCCACGATGTCACCGTAATTCGAGCATACAAATTGTAAACAATGAGAATTGTCATGGCAACGAGGTAAAGGAATACTGATTTGGGTTATTTGCCAAATAAGTTTTTTTTTATTGGAAAAGGAAGCCAAGCCAATCAAAGATTATTCTTGAAGAAAAAATATATATATATCTGTATATGTTAATTTACATTCATACGAATATTTATATATTTTAATCAATGGCAAAACATTGAAAAAAAATGTTTTATTTGTAGAAAAGGCTTTTATTTGAAACCATAGGTTACTCATACATATATAAAATGTATTTATTCTTATTTTTTCATGATATTTATTTTGATTTCTATTTGCTGAAGTAATTATTATTTTTCTTATGATAAATAAAATTCTAGAAATTACAGTAAATTCAAAATACATGTAAATATTACAGATTATTACTCATAAAAATAAAACAATCAAAGAAGCATGTTAATGTCTCATTTAAAATTTAAAAGTAGATGATAATCATTATATTTTCTATTTGATTACGGCACATGTTGTTTAATAATTCAAAGAAGTAATACATATACCTATAATTAGGATATATACTACCCATAAAAACCTAATTAGCAAAGGAAAAAATTTTGTTTTGACAGTTCTAAAATTCTAGGAAAATCTACATCTATATTGATTTAAAATATCACTATTTTTAGCTAATACTTATAAATACATTTCTTTATTTAATAACCTATTAAAGACCACTTTCAAGCGTATTCCATTTAACTCCCTATCTAAATTGTTCCTCAGCTTGTTCACATTCTTAAAGTGGCCCGAGGGCAGGGCGGAAATCAATGCTAATTGAACTCGAGTCGATATTTGACTCAATATCTTTCGAAATTGTTTGCCATTGCCTTTGCCCTTGTTGCTGTTGTTGTTGGTGATGGTGGCCCGCATAATTGGATGGCAGTCGCTCAAAATTGAAAGCAGTGTCAAGTGTCAACATCGATGATGGTGACGACACAAAGACTTCAGAGCGGCCAAGAGCATGCAAACAAGTGTGTCAACTAGACGACGCGTGAAGTGACGTCGAATGCAGCACGTTTGTTTGATGGAGGCGGGGAGGCCAGGCCGGCCGTGTGCCATAATATATAACATTTAATTGACATGTGCTGAGCTTGTCAACAAATACGGTGCAGCATTTCCCTTTTTTTTTCTCCCCAGACAACACACAAAACAGCGCTGACAGGCTGCTTGCCGTTGCCCCTGCATTTTTCGCAGCTCTGGGCAGCCTTAAACTATGCCTGCCTGATATATGACCACGCTAATTGTGCATTCAGACATGGTTGCATATATATAAATACTATAAGGCGACTTAGGCGCTGTAAGGGAGGGTGAGGAAGTATATCAGTCCCAGAAAAAATCGTGCGAATTTTCGAACGCCTCTGAACGTCGCTTTTTCTGGCTGCCAATTGGCTCTCGAGTTGATTTATCTGCTAAACGCCGATGACGTTTCCCTCGTGAACGCTCTCGTGTGTGTGTGTGCCACTTTTTGTTGCTCCTTGGCCGGCTGTTTGTTTTTCTTTCTTTTCTTTTTTTCCCCTTGTCGTTTTTGTTGTTGTTCGTTGCTGAGTTGTCGGCCTGTTTGTTAAACAAATCCGCGCCGTTAATTGCCGGGCAAAGTGTCACAGAAAAGACACGGAAGACATGGGGATCTGCTTTCCTTCTACAAGAAATTCTCCCATGACATTACGACACTGTCTCCCCGACTCCCTTTTTTATTCAGGAAAAAGGCAGATCATGTATACTAATTTAACAAGATCAGTTTTAATAAAGTTAAGATTATGAATCACTGGCACTACAAAATAAACAACAAAATTGTAAGCACAGTTGAGCAAACAATTGTTAAGCTGGAATTTATTATCAGAAAAATTAAAGACAGCAGTCTCTACTTGACAAAGTCCCAGTAATAATTATTGGGAGTTGAGAGAACATCAACGCGTATGAGAGATTTAATACATTAATTGCAAGTCCTTGCTAAGAGAGCTAATGCAAAATATATAAATAAATTATAAATATCAGCGGTAATCAGATTAGGACTCCACTCTGGGCCCAAGAAACCATCTTCATAGAGAGAGAAACTCTATTTAAAATCGAAAAGTAATCTTATCTTTACCTAATTAATAATATTTATAAACGCCTAATAATAAATACCAACAAGAAGACATTTTTCAAGCCTAGTATTTAAATTTAACATTTATATTGTTTTTAGAACACATTTTGATATAATTTTTATCAAATCCAACTTTTTACTTTTTAATAATCCAGAATATAATGAGCTCTTAGCGTTGTCAGAACAGATTTATTCTCAGTGCATCTATTAACCAAAGAGATTTAATTCCTAGTCTATGCATAAATAATTAAATTCGATAATATTTCATTTCAACGTGTTAATAATTGAAAATAAATGCTGTCAATGGACAACTTTAATGGAGTGTCTAAAAAATAACTAAATCTAGTCAACATTAATGGAATTCAATTAAATAAACAGACAAATCTATAATAAATACTTGGCGTTATAGTATAGTACATGAAAAATTTAATTTAATTTGCATTGTTATTTGAAAACCTGCTCTCAATTATTTGTATTTATAATTTTCCCAGTGTGTGTTCCAGTTTAAGTTATTAGTCAGCGCGTCTGGTTGTCTGGCCGCCACTTGGACCGCCACTTAATAAATAGTTTGATGCATTACTCCTGCCCGCTTTGCTTGCATTCAATCAATAGCTCGCGACCCCGCCAACCCAATACCCCTCATTTGCCCCGCTTGTGGCACGTTTACCCGGGGTGCGTATGTTTTCCATTGGCTTTTCCGCAAAATGCTTTTAATTCAATTTTATTTCAATTTAATTGCCACATTGCCGAGAGCTGTGTGGCGGGAGCTAGCTGCCGGGCTTCGTGTGTGCATTCAGCGGAGGAGATAGGCTGGCGGCAGGCATATGGTTATAGGTTTTCGCCTATATGGAATGGAACCTGCCTATCTGCGTCGATCAGTTCGACGCAGCTGATTACTTGCCTCTGCCACTCTCTCGATATTATACAATATTTCTGCGCTGCAGGCACTACAAACAAATACATATATATAGTAGCGAGTGCATCTATATATCCCGAGTGTGGTATCGGATCGATGTGCAGCGGTTTTGTAATGGATTTCGATTTGTGCGTCTCAAGTTTTCTATGAATTTCCCATAAACAATTTTCAATTGAAATGCTCTGGCAATTGAACTACTTTTGTGAGATTTATGCATTCTAAATTGGCTGCCTTTGCGTAAGTCTAAAATGAAATATAGACGAAAGCAGAGGCACAAGCCAGAAGCTGTGAAACTGAAGCATCATCTTCGGCTTTATCCCAATCCAATTTGGAAGGAATAAATAAATAAAGTGGAAAATGCCTGTCATAATGCTCTTGATGTACCCGGCTTGTGCGTGCCGCTGCGTGCATGTTTCTGACAGAAGACGCGATTAATTGCTGTCACACAGGGCGTATGTGTTATATATTATATGCATAATTGAGCAGTGAATTGATGGCTGCCTTCAGCTGATTCTCCTGCCTGGCTGCCTGGCTGACTGGCCTCCATTGATAAGCATTGAATGACATAAGTGAGACGGGCATAATTAATCTCCCAGTGACCTTCGGGTCGCACTCCCCCATAGCCCATTATATAGCCTCCGATTTCCTCCATTAAAACATTGTCATCGCCGTAAAAAGCAATCACACAATTTTCTCAATTTTCCTTCGTTACAGTAATCCACACGGAGACCCACTGGCGGCGACATAAAGTCACTTTATCTGCTCGCAGCCATGGATTTTAGAAAGCATTTGGGTTTATTGACGCTCGTCCTGGTCGCTGTCCTTGCGCTTTACGGGCGCCCAGTGGACGCCTGTTCCTGCTTTCCCGCCCATCCTCAGACACACTTCTGTCAGTCGGACTATGGTGAGTTATATCATATATATACCTGGAGAGACGGGGGTGGGAGTCCCTTCGAGAATTCAATAAATAAATGCCAACGCTCTCCGACAGTTGTGCAGCTGCGCGTCCTCCGCAAATCAGACACCATCGAGCCGGGCAAATCCACCTACAAAGTGCATATCAAGCGCACCTACAAGGTAAGCAGCTGACATTGTCACTTGTTACACCCAGAGAAAAGCAGATTCCCAAAGGCTTAGCAGAGTAAGAAATATAACAATATTTATTTGCTGTTTCTGCACCTTTGAGGGATATTAAGGTGACTTTCTTGGAGTGGAAATGAAAACTAATATCTAAGCTTTAGGCGACTCCCGAGGCACGCTGGATGCTGCGTGATGGACGCCTGACTACGCCCGGCATGGACTCGATGTGCGGAATAAAGTTGGACATCGGAAAGGTGTATATTGTAGCCGGAAAGCTACCGACTCTCAACCTTTGCCACTACGTCAAGGAGTACACCAAGATGACCATTACTGAGCGTCATGGCTTTAGCGGTGGCTATGCCAAGAGCTGCAGTTGCAAGGTGAGTTAAAGGTATTCTCTTAATTTAAATTCCCTACTAAAATGTTGATTCCTTTTCGCCAGGTATCTCCCTGCCGCCCGAACGATTGCCTCAAGAGACCGAACTACGCGGACCAGTGCAAGTGGGAGCCGTTCGGCGGTAGCCAGTGCGAGACGAACTTCAGTGCCTGCATGCCGCACAAGGTTAATACGAAAAACGGCATTGTTTCCCGCTGCCGCTGGCGACGCACACAGCTCTACAGAAAGTGTATGATCAACCCGTAAAAATCGAGGGAATTCCCCCAAAGTCCGCTCCCTTGTTACGCTACCCCCGTTTCTCTCTGTCCAGAGCTTTAATACGTACGTTATGCCTAATGTGTTATTTATTAATTGATGCTTTTGAATATGTAACCGGCTCCAAGCAGCTACTTAATTAGTGTCTAGCCTTTAATGTTCACTTACCAAATCGCGTGGATTGGGGAAGAACGTCTGTTCGATCAGCGGGAAGCCGTCGCGTCCCAGGCGCCGCTGCAGCTGCAACAAGTGCGAGAACACCCAGGGTTTGTCCTACAAAAAAAAATTCAAATAAAATACTGGATAAGCCGCTGACACATTTATAATCTCCGTAACCTCACCTGGAACTGGTAGATCGAGTGCAAGGAGTTGATGCTGGGCACTCCGCCGTACTTCAGGCCCAGGATGGTGGAGCGAAAATCGCTGGAACCGTCACGCGGCGGCTGGCGAATCAGCACAAAGTCCGGCCGGAAGGAGCGTGCCACCTGGTTTGCGGTGTGATATTCCAAAAGAAAATTTAAGGGATAATTATTAAACAGAGAAACTCACTTAGTTTGTAGAATGCTAAACGCTTGAACAACGTTTTTTTTTGTAATTTTTTAAAACGATAAATACAATAAATAAAAAGAATTATTTGTAAGTGAATAGCTTTTTTGTGTAACTGGGGGAATGGAATTTGTATTCATTTATTTTTCTCTTATTAAACAATGAAAGAATATAAATAAAATCAAGACCAATTGATATTATTTAATGATGAACTGGCGCCATCTGATGCTGGGTGACTGCACGACGTAGGTGTTTTTATGTTTTTTTGCAGCATAATTTTAGGCACAAGCTATTTCAAACATGGTTTGTTTTAATGATTAAAATATACTGTTGAAAAAGGTCTTCAAATTCATATGCCCTTAAATCTAAAATATGTCTGTAGTAAGTATTTATTTTGAAGTAAATATTCCTTCTTTCCCGAAGTCAATAAGCTCTTTAATGTGAGGTCATAAAAACAAGTTAACTACTGTATCTTATTACTGCCCAAGTTAAATGTTTATTGAAACCTTAAAAAAATGGTCCGTGGTCTATTTCTTATGTAAACTTCCCTTGAACAGCATTAAATTTGTTATATATTTATTATATTTGAAAACTCTTCAGTCCTTAATACAGCTGGCGTCTAATTTCCTGGCCCACATACAAATGTGTCGCATTTTGGCTGCTTATGAGCATCATTCCCGGTCGCCTGCGTATTTTTTTTAGAGCTACAAGTGTCCCTTATGGCCATTGGCACAAGCCATTGCAATGGCAGCATCGTAAAGTCAACACAACGACTTGAAATAAACAAGTGGAAATGGAGCGCCAGAGTGTCGAGCTTAGAGCTACGCAAATAAGGAAAAATGGTGAAATGGAAAGCGGTCAAAGGCCGTTGATAGACTGTGCCAGCGCCTAAGTGTTCCTTGGGTAGTGGATTAAGCACGCCCAGCTGGCCACCTAAGGCCCCCATCCCGCGTCCTTTGACAAGAGTCCCTCCATTACTCTGGGAGAGTGCAGGCGGACAATAAAAGCCCCGGGCAGATAGCTCGCATCTACAACTGTCCGACACTGCCATTGCACTAATTAAGCGCAAACAACCCAGGTGGGCGCACTGCGCAAAAAAACTATTATTCATAAAAAATGGATGGCTCCTAAGTAAGACATAACATTTTGGCTCTAAAAGGGATAATTCAGGGACCAACATAATGTCAAATATTTACCCAAAGGTTGTTCAAATACTACTCTGACATTAAAAGAAACAGATTTGCGTGGGATATTATGGATAAATTACTTATATATAAAGAAAATATCTACAATTAATGTATTCTCAAAAGAAGTATCTTATTCCAAGTTTAAAAATCTTGGTAATATATATATATCCTCTACTTAAAGATATATAATTCAATTCCCAGTGCTGGGAACATAACTCACCCGAGTGCCACTGCGATAGGCAGCCATGGTGACAACCGGTCCGGTGTCGGCGCTGGAGACCACCGTGATGTCCTGCCGAGGGACACAACGTAATTAGCCCCGATTACCGGATGAGGAATGCAAAGAGTATAGAACTCACCCTGAACTCGGCCTGCTCCACTCGGATGTCGAAGTCACCGTGCAATCGCCTGCCGCGGAAGTACTTGGACCAGTCCGTGTTCTGGTCATCGAGAACCAGCAGCGTGAAGTACTTGTCCTTGTTGAAGGTCGGCGCCCGCTGTGTGGCGCTCTGGACCGCAGCTCCTGTTTTATTATTTGTGTGATAAAAGATGTCATTCGAGACCATGTCTTGAAAGCATTAGTTAATCCCTACACTCAGAAGAAAAACGCTTTGGCGTATGAAGAGTATTCAGACTATTAAGTAAAAGGTTAAAAAGTAATATACTATTAAGTAATATATGAGAAACACATAAGTCATCGGAGATAGCCTTTAAAATTGGTATTCTACACTTTTTTTTAGAGTTTTTCTGTAAATGTTTGTAGGTGTAACTTTATTAACACTCCTAATCAAGTATCTTTGAAGATCTCTAAAAGATTGGTAAGATATATATCGTTTTTAGTGAGGGACATTTGTCTATTAGTTTGTCAGTAAGGAATTTAGATAAGTAAATCTAAATTTTTACATTTTCGGAAGGTATTGAGCTCATTAATTTGCATTAATTTGCAAATTAGTATTTCCCTGAAGGAAATAGAGGTGTGTCTAATAATGGAAAGTTATATATATATATTTCAATCTGTTTATTTTACAATTTTTTAGCTGTGGAACAAAATACGCATTTAGAGATTAAATACTAATCTATATTAGTGATAAAACATGGGAATTTTATGAAAATAATGCATTTAAGTCCCCTCTACATATGACTTGAAATGACTTAATGATTTCCGAGGTTTCTGCTTGTATGACTAGTATATTTGTTCTGAGTGTAGGTGATTCCCCTGAAATCCAATCCAATTTCGTACCCAATATAGAGGCGCCCTGGTCCCGGGCAGCGCCGGTCAAACTCTGCACCCGCTGCAGCAGGGACTCGCGCGACTTGGCCGGACTGGTCGGGGCACTGACTCCGCGCGGCGGAGCAGGAGCGGCCGTGGTCGGGGCCTTGCCAGCGCCAAAGCTCAGTGAGAGTTCCGGTGCGGCTCCCGCTGGCTGACCCGGTGCCGGTGGCGGTGGCATGTTCGGTGGACCACCGCTGGCCGCTGGCGGCTTCGTCGGCTGATCCTGGATGGGACGAGCCGCCGGCGGAAGGCTGTTGGGATCGACATCGTCTACCTCGGAAGACAAGTCTCCCGAGCTGAATCTGTTAGTAGTCAGGTGGAGTGTGGTGTGTGTGTGTGTGTTTGGTGTGTGTTCATGGTGTGGACAAGTCAAGAGGTCACAGTGTGCAGTGCAGGAGAGGGTGAGAGATAAACAAATGGAGGGCGACACGGAGATATTCGCCGGAGAGAAATAGATAGAGAAGGGCGAGAGAAATAGACGAACATATGAAATTTCAAATTAGTCTCGTACAACTGGGGCCCCCCTCTCTCTCTGAGTGGGGGCACTTCCTTTTTTAAGGTCTTTACCTTCTCTTCAGGAAATTAACATTGGAAGTGAAGCTCGATTTGAACGACGAGAAATTCAGGGTGCTGCTTTTAGGCTCCTTTTAAAGAAACATTAAACAGAAACACAGAACAAAGTTGATTGGCTATTAGCTTTTTGGTTAACGATTAGCTATAGTGCTTTCAATTTTGGGCATTCATGGAATAAATACCAGAATTCATAGTGCATAGACATTAAGGCATACATATGTAGTAAGTTAAAGCGTCACATAAACATAAAATAAGGCATTCTCGGCAGATATATATATATATTTATGTAGGTAACCCCAAATCCTAAAACCCTCTAGTTAATGGGTTTCTGTGCTGTGGCTGTGGTCAGTCATTTTCACCTAAGGCAAAGTTTTCCCTTTGATCCTACAGAACTTTCTCACTAATTGAGTTACTAACGCTCGGCCATTGGCCATCGGGGCGTATGCGCAATGTGGTCACTTCAAATGTGCATTTTCACAGTGAAAGATGGTAAAAATCGTAAAAAACATTACCGAGTATGGGTACGGTAATGTGCCGAAGTGGGAGGAAAACTCATTTCAAATTTCATATGTCCAGCTGGTTTAATGATTAGTAAATTTTGCATTTAACGTTAGATTCAATAACGAATTCCCCTGTACAGTTCACTTACAGAACTGCCCGGATGGCAGAGTTGACCCTGTGAGGTGGGCAAAAATTGCATTTTGCGGATAGGAAAATGTCATGAGGCTGTGGGTGTGTGGTTAAACGGACGAAGGGAGAGCGTCGAAAGTAAAGTGAAAACTAAAATTCCATTAAAAAATTTGCAATTAAGGTGGCTTTAACTGAACTTTAATTAAAATAAGCATCACGAACGGAACATAAAAATGAATGGCAGGGGTGGAGAAGTAAGCTGCTGGCAACAGGTGTACGAGCCAAGGACACTAAAGGACAATGGCCAGTCGATGGAATTTTTTTTTGCAAAAGCTGCCAAAGGAGAGCAGACACACTGGGGAAAAGCCGAACGAAGTTTGAGACTCTTATGGATTACATTTTTAGTAACTTCTTTAATCAGAAAGAATATGGGTTTATTTGTACATAAAATATACTTTATGTAATAAATTTGAATTCCTTAATATTTGCTTACTGAAAATAGTTAATATTGTAAAATCCTAATATACTTTTTCTCTTGATAACTTAGTAAACTTTAAATCTCTTTAAATTCGGAGTCCTTCGTGACTTAGGCAGCTTTTTGTGTGCGGCTTTTCTATATATCCAATAGCCTTTTGTGTGGCATAAAACGTCAGAAATCAATTGGCCAAGATGAGGAGAGTGGCCTTCGAGGGGAGCCCGGTGCTCGGTGCTTGGGCCATGTCAACAGTGTCAAACACTTGTGGCCAAAAAAAAACGGCGTTGTGCGTTTTGTATTTATTGTCGTGGCCCGCAGGCCTACAGCCGCTGCCACTTGAAACTTTTCAGTTTGCCAAAACCCCCCCTATATATAGTATTATTATGACGGTTCGGTTTGGTCCCAAGCACACACAAACACACACCAGGCAAAACCGACCGCCTGCGGGGCAATTTGTGTTTATGCGAAAAGGTTCGTGGGCCAAAGTGAGAAAACAAAAGATGGAAAACTGAAAAGCAATTTGGTGATGAAAGCAAAGCCTATATACCAGTATGTATGTGATATGTGTGGCATATGTATTTAGAGTAATATAAAATGGGTGCCAGAGCCAAAAAGCTGAGGTGAGTGAAGTAGCAGTAGCAGATGGATAACAGATCTCCCAGGAACAGTCTTACCGGTGGCGGGGCGCAGATTCGCCCACACCCTGCTGTTGCGATGGCGCTAATATTGACAGAGGTCGACAATTAAGTCGAACAGTGGTCCTCCGTTTCGCTTGGGATCTCCTGTGGTCCTACACAGAATCGAGGTCTATTTGGGCGCGATTTAAATCTGTAACAAAAGATAAGAGGATTATTGTTCAGTCAACAAATAAATCAGCAAGACAGGAAAACCCTTTTTTTTCTCTGGCATCAAAAGAGGCAAAGAAATTACGTTGAAAAGGATTCAGTTAATATAAGAAACCACACAGGATGCCTGTAAAATGTTTACTATTTAAAGGAGTTTGAACAGGCAAACGAGATTTTCCCTTTTTTGAAGTGATATTTTTATCACCACGTTGCAAGAAATAATTAGACCTTTTAATAATGTAAAATCATTATTTTTAATGAGTTTTCAAGGACCCTAGAGTCGCCATTCAATTAAAACACATTATTCCTACAAATATCCCTCTTTTTTCGATGACAAACTTTCAGTAGGAAACCCTTTTATTCAGCTCGCTACAGTTCTGTAACTTTTCGCCAAAAAGTTAAGCAAAAAAAAGACAGGGAAGACAGAAGGCAAATCAACTGAGACAGCTATCAGGCAGAGGATGTCCAGCCAAGTGGACGAGTGGATGACTGACTGGATGAATGACTGAGCGACTGAATGACTGAATGAAAAGAAAGGAGGAGAAGGAGGCGGCCTCCCGAGGGACTGGATGTCGCCTTTTGTGGCTGCCAAACATTGTTTTTGGTTCATTGCACTGGCAGTGGCCGCTAACTAGGACAAAGCATACAAACACGGATACGGACACGGGCACGAACACATCCCCAGGCTCGAAGGGACGCGCACCGAAACAAATCTCGACCGCTTGCCACAAAATGTTGCATGTAAATAGCCGGCGTCCCTGGCACTGTGTAAATAACACCTAAACAAATCAGCAGGCTCAACCTTTTTCTGTCCGTTCGTGTTCCTTTTTATTCTTTTTGTTGTTGTTAATGTTGTTGTGGCGGTCCCAGCTAAGTGCGGGAAAATTGCGTTAATGGGTCCCCGAGGGCCAAGCGGCATACGAAATGCTGATTCACTTATCATAACTAAAATATTCAAGGCAGCCGCAGGGCTGTGCAACTTTTGCGGTAGCCGTAGCCTGCTTTCTTGCAGAAAGTCGCGTGCTCCTCCTTGGCTGAGATGCACATAAATTGAAGTTCATTACAAAGTCGAAACTATTAAAATTCGGCTATCAAAATCACTCATGTTTTTGGCCTTAATCTTTGCTCATGACATAAGCGCTTGTAATGAGTTATTGTGGCTAAGCATATTACGTATACGCAAAGGACGCCGCGCTGTCTGCGGCGCCCACACACACACACCCACAGACACTTTGAAGCCTGGAGGCGGATTTCGTCTCTCGAGAGGATTTGCCACCTACCGCTCTCCTGGCCCGAAGCTGTGTGTGTGAAGGCTGCACTTGCCACCAGGGACCGAGACAGGTCTGACATTTGGCATTTTCGCTCTTCTCTTCTCGACCGAAATGTCAGAGTTCAGCGACAAAGTGAACAGTCGAAGGAAATGAAATGCTAGCTCGCAGGCCAACGACTGACAAGTCTAACCAGAGCCTATAGTAATCGATTTTAATATTGATGGCCTCGATTGTTTGTTTTGCCTACCAAAATAGCAATAATAAACTTATTCGGGTAACGGTTGGCGGGGGCCAAACCCAACTTTAAGCCTTATTAAATTATCCTCCTGTTTGAGCCTTGTTAGTTGCCAAATTAGGTTGGGCAGGCCCCATCAAATTTTCGGCTTTTCTTGCATAATGTATAAGCGTCTAGAGTCGGGTTACAGAGGAGGCTGTGAAGGAGTGAAGATTTTCTGGCAGGGAAATCGAAAAATATCAAAGAATTGTATATTAAAAACGCGACATGTAATTCGTATTTTAATGAATTATAAATCTAATACTAATATTAGAGATTTAATATAGAATTGCTTTAACAAAAACTTAAGTTTCTTTTGAGTTTCTCTTACTGAGAGTGCCCTGTACTTTGTCTGATTGTCAGTGAAACTGATTTGCAGAATATTTTCATACGCCAGCCTCGTCTCATTCCCGGTTGTTCTCAGCTGTGTGTGTGTGAAAACTTTTTGAATTAATAATCACAGTAACGTGTTGAGGGTCTCGGCAGTTGGTTTCCCCGTTTTTCTCGCAGTTCTCGAATTCCTGCCGACTGCCTTTCTTCCCCTTTAGCTGTGAGCCCGCAACTTTTTGGCCAGCACAAATCTGTGCCAGAAAAAGTTTATAGCCGGGCTTAACCCCTGCCTCGTGGGTGGTTTTGGGTTCGCTCTTGGTCTCGGGTTCCCTAGTTCAACTCGCTCCGACGAACCACAATCCATCAACGTCAGTGGCAAATTAAAGTTCCTTTTTTTTTATGGCAGCTTAAGCAGTTGCACTGACTGTCAACTGGTTATATAAACTGCAGTGCAAGAGCCAGGGGTTAAAAAACGCAGGAAACTCCAGCCGGAGCTGGAGCTGCAGCACCTGAAGCCAACCATTTAACCCATTTTCCAGCGGCATTTCCTTTTTGAGACGGCTTTTGTGCTGACATGTGCGTTGGCTCGTCATAAAACAGGGCTTAATGTCTTTTCGATGGTAATTAAAAATGCCAACCATTCGAGTCTAAATTGTGGCACTGCCTCACGCAAATGCCAAAATGTGTGGCAGTTACTTTTGATTGGGGTCAAAGACTTTTCCTACAAAATTGTCAAACTGAAATGGAAACTGATACTACGGTTCAAGGAATAAAAAGGGACCGTCAGAGGTCTTGTGACTTGTAAAGTGTTGTAGAAAATATGAGTTTTGATATTAAGTTTTATAAATAAAAGGATATTTTCTATAACTCTTTTTTATATACTCTTTTTACATTTTTAATAAATATATAATGATACTATTTAATACCTTTTTAGGGTATTATTAATATTTTACATCTCTAAGCGTTATAAATAAGCTCTAATATAATACTCTGTAAGTATCTAAAATAATGTATTTCTATTTAGTTTTAATGGATTAACTGATTAAACTGGATTAAAAAAAATGTCTTCCGCCTGAGGAAAAACAAAATACAAAGCAAAGCCGCAGTGAAAACAATTTTCCCCTGCATACTTCGAGGCGGTCGGCGGTAAATAGTTTCACCACAACTTTGGCTGTGTGTGCATCTAGGATTTTTAATTAATTTTTGCCAACCAATTAGCAGTATCAAAACCACCACTCGAAACTGTTTGCTGAGCGACCGCCCGTTGGCAGTGGGTTTGTGGGTTAGCAGGTTGCCCGTGGAACCTAGAATCAGCAACCCTCCTATTAGCACGATGCCCATCCCATCCACCTCTTCAGAACGCTTTAATCGCCAGCTAAGTCGCGCTCTTTGTTTTACTTGTAATTCAATAAAGCGTTTGGAGGAGGTTCTCTATCCTCGGAGTCTCAGTTCGGTTCGCTTTGGTTCAGTTTTGTTGTTACGGCGTCTGTCTGCGGCGCTTATCACGTACCAACACACACACACACACCCGCACACGCACACACACTGGCAAATACACACAGACACTCACACACACACCGACTAGCTGATACAGAAATTCTTATATATTTTTTTTCCTTTTAGCCGTGTTTCGATTTTTTTTATATTTGAACTTCTTTCGTTTACCAAGAAAGCAAGAAATCCTTGGGAATTTTCCTGCCAAAGCGCGTTTTAATCCTGGTAAGCAATGCCTTTCGATGACCAAAAGTGAACACAAAATTGCAGTTTAGATAATTTTTTGAGATTTTAACAATGCGAATCGAGTGGAGCTAGAGAATTTTAGTTTTGGCTGAACTGTCAACGACGGTGATGAAATTTTCACTGAGCGAGTTGGCTTTTCGGCCAAGAGTTTCCCACCAAAAGGAATGCGAGTGCAAAGGCATGTGAGTGTGGACACAGAGAGAGAGAGGAGAGAGATTCCAGTTAGAGAGAAAAAGATACGGAGAGAGAGAGAGAAACAAAATAAGTTAATTGTTTATAGGGAATAAGCCTAAATAAATATGGAAGTTTATGTGTAAAAGCCTAGATTTATCCAACTAGTTAAGGACTCCCATATAGGTTACTATTTTCTTAAGTTTTCATTGATAAATTCGAAAATATACCGTTATTCATGTGATGTTTTCCAACACTGACTGCTCTCACGAAATGGTTGACACCCCCCTTTAAAGGCACTGCGCATGCGTGGGCTCAGAGAAACCTGCGGGCGTATCGATTCATTGAAGTCTGCGTTACGCTACAAATGCCAACAACCACCGCTACACATGCACTGAAAGAAATTACTTAGAAGACACAGATAAAGGTGTTATAAACACTGAACAAAATTACTTAAGACCCAGATAAACTGTAAATTATAAACTATTCTAGTTTATTCAAGTATATTAAGCTATATCCATAATTAATAATTAATAATAAGATATAATAATGCAAGAAAAGATTTTTAATAAAGAAAAAGAAGTAATCATTCATTCTCCTTCTTTCATTCTCCATTAATGAAAACTAATTAAATAAAAAATGTTTAGACCTCTTTTTTCTAAGTGTACACTCCTGCTAAGGTATATTTTTATCAGCAAGAATGTCGAAGTGATAAAAATAACGAGAGCGCATCTAGGCCAACAATCCCGGAGAGCCCTTCTTTGCGCGCCAAATTCATGGCTTAAAGTTCTTTTTCCGGCGATATGGCAGCGCTCTTGTTGGCCTGAACAAGCCACCAAAGCGTAAATGGCCAAAACAAACGAAGATGTGGCCAAAAGGGACCACGAGAAGAGAGACACAGAAAGAGAGAGGGAGCAAAAAAAAAGCAAAACAAGCTGCCAAGCAAAGCTTGGCTTAGAGCCGTTTCCGTCTCTGCGATTCAGTTGCCAACAAACTCTCGAGCCGTCAACGTGTCCAACGGATAGTTAAAAGTCAAATATAATTTGGACTTTGTGTTTTACGCGTTCCAAAAAGCCACGATTTCAGTGCGAAGTGCAGGTAGCTGAGTAATACCTAATAAAAACAACTTTTCTAAACACACAAAACACATTAAATAAACGCTACGAACCACAATAAGTAAACAATAAGCTGTTGCGTAAAACTTGTTTTCACGTGTTGCTCACACGTCTGCTCCGAACAGAGCACAAAATTTATAAACTTTCAGAGCAACCGAGTGTACGAAAACCAACTAAATAAATAAATAAGTTTTAATAATACAAAATTACTGCTGATTATGGCCAACTTCATGCAAATCAAGTCAACTAATTGTGTTCCTAGTTAAGCTCTAAAAAGTATATTTTTTTAGTGGCTGGAATTTGCGCGAATTGGCGATCAACGTTCAGTTCTTTTTTTTTTGCCTCTCTTTGGGTAACTCTCTTTAGTAAAGTATTGACTCTCTTAGTTGCAGCAGCTCTCGGTAGCCAAGTTGTTTTTTATTAACTAATAAATATGACTAACTTTTTGCTGAAAGCTTTAGCTGGCATATTGCACACAGCTGCTAAGCTGCATATGAAATCATTTAATTTATGAATGAGAATAGGAAAGGGAAAAGTGCTTGGCTTTACATATATTCATTATTAATATCTTAAAAAATAAAGTATTTCTATTTATTAAAGTATATTCATTTACATTTTAAAAGTGCCTACACTTTTATAGTTATTTTCAGTGCCAATAAATCTTTTTTTTTATATGTCTGTTCTCTTTTTGAAGTACGTATGTAGGCGTGCCAGGTATTTCCGCTTGAGTTTGCTGCTAGAAAAGCGAAATAAATCAAATATGTGGGCCGTAAATAACTTCTGTCCGGCATAAATTAAACTCATACTCTATTAATTGCACATGTTCAGCATTGATTTTAATCTAAACTTAACTAATTCTGCAGTCCAGATGAAAAATGTTCAGCCTTGATTATAATCTACGCCAAGATAATTCGCAATCTGGGATAACAAATGTCACCTTTCAATATTGATTAGCTGCGGATTTTTAGCTTTAGTGTCGCATTTTGAGCAAATGACGTAAGACTGGCTCTATTTTGTTGTGCTTTTTTTGTCCGGCAAAACAGACATGTATGTATATATGTATATATCTTTGTCGAGCAAACTCGTTTGCGGCATTCCGACTCATTGTTTCATTTAAAGCGATTTGCGAAACCCTTTTTACCGTCTAAGCCCGCGGCGCATTTGTCTTGATTTCGGAGTTTATTGGATGCGCGGTTCAATCGGGTCGGGGTCGCGTCGAAAACGAAATCACAGTACGTGAGAATCGGATGCGTTGCCCCAGATCGGAGGTTAATCAGATAAAAAAAGGGGCATATTAAAAGATTAGAAAACCCCGTGTGGCGCTGCACTTGTGTCACGTTTGCGTACTTCAAAATTCCTAGAAAGTTATGGTCGTCGAAATCTCGAAATCATCTGAAATGGTTTAGAAAACTGCAGCTGCCGCGATGAAAACGAGGCGATAAATAATTTAGAGAAGCTCACCGGGGGGTTAGCTTTTCTTTATTCTCCGTTCTCACTTTGAGTCACACTGCTAGGGATGAGTAACTCGAAAGGAATGAAATAAATTAAATACTATTGACTTGACAGCTGCGTGAGTTGCATGAAGTGGGCTATAATCAGGGCCAGACAATTGCACAATTGCTCAATTGGCTGATAAGTGTGTAAATGCGTAATTGCAGCTGACCAAAAGGATACGGCCCAAAACGAAAGACTTAGGAAGCGAACGCGATGACGAAAGGCCAGAGCCAGGAAAGCCAGGGAACATGGCTCCTGCCCATGCTGCTGCTGCTGTTAGTTACTGGACAGGTAAGTGAAAGATAATTAGACCACTTTCTGGATGTCCGGCTAAGCCGGGACATTTCACTTTTCATTTGCATACAATAATGTTCTCTCTCTTTGCGGGTCTATAAGAAAAACGAGGTTAACTGCCTGCCGGCCCTACTTGCTACTTGCTTCTATGTATTTTCATGGCGTCTCAGGTCGTCGCGCTGTGCATTTTCCACGGCAATTTTCCGAGGCAGACAAATTAATGAACTCCACATCGACCGACTGCAGCTGGGCCACTAGTTTATCAATAGCAATAACTCAGCGGGCTTAGTGCCCCCTGCCTCCACGCGGTCTTGCTTCGAATGTGCCACTGACCGATATCTTAACTTTTACTCCAACTGACTGCGACTGCTATTGGCCCCCCCTAGAAATTGGTCCATTGTTCGTGAGCGCTTCAGGAATGCCTTGGCTATTGGGCTTTCAGTTTTTCGGGTTTTAGTTCTGATTTGGCTTGGTTCGATTTCAGTTTTCCTCTATGAAATGGCACAAATCCATCATGGAGAGAGTTGTTAGGGCTTGGCATCATTTCAAATTAGTTCAAGTCTTAATTCTGTCGGTCCCGGGGGTTTTTCATGGGGTTTTCATGATAAAAGATGAGCAATTGTGTCTCCGGTATAATTCAGAAATACATCTAGCATTTTATCTAGTTATGTTTCCTAATAAGCTCCCGAATAAGCATTAGAAGTATATTTAAAAATATACATTTTATATGTATGTTATGTTAGTTATGTTTTCTACAAAAAACTATCTTCAAAAACTTTAAAACTTTACGGAAACCCCTACCAGAAAGCCTCTCAAAAACTGACCGCCTGAACCGCTGACCATTTTATTGATTTCCTGACACTTTGCTTGGACATTTATACTTTATTTTTTTAATGTACCGCCCTTGTGTGCGCCCACTCCTGCCGCGGACCTGATAACGGGTATGTTGAACTATCCGTCGAAGTCAGCGGCCGAGCGAAGAATGACATCATGAGATGCCGGGCTTTATGGGCGTGGGCGTCGAAATTCGCTCTTTGGGCTTGGCAAACTTGGCTTAAAAAAAAACGGAAAAATCAAAAAAAAATAAAAAAGAGAATCTCAAGTACAGAAAAACAACAGACTGACGACGGCCAAGTTAGTTGGCTTTTGGTTAATGCAAAACTCACAAAACCTTGAAGCGTACGTAAAAGCAACGGCAAACAAAACGCAGTCAGTCTCTCGGTTAATTATCATCCAGAGTCTCAGGTAATGATGATAATGATGATGATGATATAAGTCTGGCCAAAAGGCAGACGAAAATACATATGTAAGCTGTTGTTTGTGCGAAAGTAAATCTCTCGGGATGTGTGCGTGTTAAGTGTGTGTAAAATTGAAACTTACTAAAAGTTAGCTTACGGTACTCTGCTGCCAGCCCGCTTTTCACACTCATTAAACAATAAATGAACTAGCGCCTTTTTCACCGGGGTTTCAGTTACGCCAAAAAGGTTGTTAACACCTCAGGCAAAGCCCAGAAGCCCGAAATTTGCATTTGATTGTTATTCAGAGCAGGCACTCCTTTTTGACAGGGAAAAATGTTCAAGAAATTCGAGGCCTAATTCACTTTTTGCTCTTGAAATTTATTAAAAACTGTTTTCTGAGTTTACGTATGAAAATATTATAAATCAAACACTTTGAATTATTACTATTAAAAAAGGTTTTCAAACACAAATCTTTATATTTAACAATCACTTCAAAAAATTCACTCATCTTGTGGACTTTTTTGCACTTTAAAAACTAGCCCCCTTTTCACACTCATTAATCCATAAACAAACTTTTGCCCTATTCGGTGGGGATTTGGTTACCCAAAAGGTGGTTAACACCAAGCCCAGAAGCGAATCTTGTCATTCGATTAATATTTTGACATACAGATGCCCAAAATAAGTCGATGGTTAACTCATTTTAATCGACGTGACGCCTTCTTTTCGCTTTTAAATATTTACTTGCACATTAGCAAGTGCGTGTAGTTGTTATTTGTTTTTGTCATTGCCATGTTTTTGTTGTTACGGGCCATTAAAATCAGTTTCAATGTCACCGCATACCAACAGAGATATATATACATACAGAAACACGCTGAAAGCGAACGAATATGCTAATTCTCGAAGCCATCCGATTCAATATGAATATATGGCAATCCATACCGTATATCTGTTTATAATGAGCCAGCCATGTCGTCATGGCTTTGCCTGTAGCCATATACGACAATGCGCAACAACCCACCAACAATCGCCAGCTATTTATGAAGTAAAAAATTTATAGAATATAAGGGAAATAAAAGCGAAAAACGAACAAGAATCTGGCTTATAGTATTTGGCGGGGAATTGAGACCACAGGTAGCTTGTGTTGCGGTCAAAAGCTGTGAGGATTAACCCGAGCTTCGAGTTAAGTGCTCCGAATTGAAGAGTGCAGAAGCCAAACATACTCAGGCAAATTGAGGAAATAAGATACTTTTTTATAAAAAACACAGCTGGAAAAATTTTAAAGAGGTTAAAAAGTTAAAAGAATACAATATAAATGATGTTAAAAGGAGAAATTCTCAGGCAATATTATTAATATTATGTCTTATAATGTATTGTGAACAGAAACCACACATAAAACTCAAACGATTTTAAGTGCAACACATTCGATATTTACTTTGTATCTTTTATTCATCTTTAAATCGTTTTTGGCTTACAAAATAGAACTCTATACATAATTGATGATAGGAAATAAATTTCTTGCTCTAGAAATAAGAAAACAAAAAAAAACGAAGCACTTGAAAGAAACTTTGGCCTGGAGCAGAGAAACTTGAGCTACCCACTTGTTGTATAGTATTCCCCTGCGAGGGTATCAAAATAAACCGCAAAGCCATTCTTGACTGACAAGCACGTGCTCCATCACGACCGCTGCCAAAAGCCAATTGAAGTGCCCCACACTGGTCTTAAACCCCTTCCCCGGTTGCTTACCTAACCCTCGCCGACGAACTGCTGCTACTCATGGAATGCGTATATGAATATGTACTCAAAAATATGATTCATTGTTTGACTTTGACTAAGTCGCGTATATTTGTTTTCTTAGAACCTGAGATGAGCCAGCGGGCCAGCATAGTTACTACTACTGATTCTATACAGAGAGGAGGTCTTAAGCTGCTAAACAAAAGACTTAGACAACGAACTCGTTGATTGTCTTGGCCATTTCATTGAAATTCTTGTTTATGATTCCGTATTTAGGTTTTGTTACCTCGTTTAAGAGTCTGTGCGCTAACGGTTCCGCGCCAGATACAGTTGGCCGGGTTGGCTTTATCAAAAAAGAGCCGGAATTTATTTTTTGTTTGCCGCCTGATAACCGCAGAATGCTAGAATGCATATCGGTCTTAAGCCCGACTGCAAGGCCTATTATGCTCTAATTAACAGAAAATATGAGCAGCCCGAGGATGGTTACAAAGTAACCACAAACGCAATGACCGGCTGCAATGTAGATGCAGGCTGGTTGGGCCTGCAGAGAAGAAAAGATTTAGTTAATTGGGTGGTTCTTCATGTTAAATTAAAGTCAATACAATTAAAAAACAAATTATATTCGATATTAACATGTTTAACTTTAGAACATTTAAATGATTCTTTGAACAAAGATTTAAACCTTTCACATTATTAAAGATCAAATTAATTATTTAAAGTTTCCAATTAATTTAAAAAGAATCCAATACAGTCTTCAAAGGGCTCACGTCTATTATCCCTCATAGGCTTTATATTTTGCACAACTTTTTTTTTATGTGTGTGGCATCGGGTTGTCCATAAACTGGCAACTGACGACTGGCAACTGGCAACTAAAGACTGGCGACCGGGGCAATTAGAAGAGCAACCAGTTTGGTCACTGCACGCAACGCCAGATCACAGCACTGGGTTAGTAGTATCGCCGTCTAGTGGATGATGTCTGGACAGGAAGCCGCTGCCATTGCCGTTCTCGTTGCCCGAATGGATGCCCATTAGATCGAGTGTGCGCAGTTAGATTCCACGGCTCCTCTCCAGGTTATAACTGATGAGATACATATAGTATATAGCTATGTTTATGTCAACACCGAAACTTTTGGCCAAGCTGTGCTGGCACATTGAATTTAATTTCAAAAGGTGTGTCCTTTATCAATTTATCTCTCTATCTCTCTTAAATGTTTCTAGATTCTTGCTATAACATTTACTCCTTTATAACTTATTTTATAGATTTGCAATATATGTATATGGCTGGCATCACTGTAGGCGATGGAAACGAGTCCGCTGAGATCAAATCCAATTCGCTTGCCATATCCGAGCCAGTGAGTTGGCGCAATTTAACGCCGCACTGATCGCACAGTGCGAATTATTTTCGCTCAATGCTGTGCAAGTTGGTGTAGCGTGAAATTCATTAAAATTTATGCAAAAGTGTTTGGCATATTGGGTCATCGGCGGTCGCCGGTCGCCGGTCGGGGCACGGAGAAAGTTCTTTCTTTTGTTTTGTTCGACTCGGGCTCGGTTAGCACATTTCGTTATTTGATTAACTTGCATTGTTCACCTGCAGCCCTGTTTTTTAGCCCTGTATTTCAGTTTTTTTTTTTAGCTTTTTAGTTCTTGTGTCAGTCGTCGTCGTCCGTAGACAAAAACTATTTAGCAATTGTTTCTACCTTTGTTTTTCTGCTCCAGCTTCGGGGCCGGTAGGTAAAAGTAGGTTTTATTCGAAACTAATGGGAAAAACAATTTCCCCAGTCGGTTGCACCGTGGCCTGTCATTGAGGCTTAGGCCCCGGAAAGTCGCTTCGGGTAATTTCCAACTCAGTATGGAGCCCAGTTTGCTTTCAAATTCTGTCCGAGATGATGCGCATGGAAAGTGCACATTTATGAAAATTGCAGACACACCGAGGGCGAGTTTTGTTTTGTTTTTGTTTTTCGGCTGCTGGGAACTGCTCTTCTGAATCGCTTTTTCGTGCAGCCAAAAAAAGAAAAACAAAACTTTTGACAGCAATTAAGGCGATGGTCAAAGAAAGTGTGACAACTTTGGAGACAACTCGGAATCACGATAAGCAATTGTTTCAATCAAACAAATGATCACTGTGGGGTTAAATCCACTCGAAATGGGAAATGAAAGCCGAGACACAGAAACCATGTTAATGTATCTTAGTGTTCATAATTTTTCAAGTATAGATTTAACCTTAAAATGCTTCTAAGTTTAAATGTTCTAAGCCAAAATAATCTTGTATTAAAATAAAATCCCAAAGCAGCAGATATTTTAAGATTAATAGACATTCTGCTAAGAAAAATAAGGCTAATTCAATTAAAAACCTTTCAACGCCAAAGCATTTCCTAAAAAGAACAAAACCTAAAGAATAAAGTATGAAAATTAAAAAGTTGAGTGCAGCTCCACCTAAATGCCAAATAAAAAAAAGTCCTGAACTAATGAAGATGCACTGTAATTTACCTAATTATCAGTAAAGAATTTGAGATCAAAATGAAGATACAAAATCTTTCAGAAGCTCGATAATTATCTGATTAGAGCTTGAGATCAAATTAGAATTTTGGACTGAGAGAGCTATGTAAGAACCTTTTTTTATCGGCTGCCAAAGAAGGCTAATTCAATTAAAGAAAAACTTTCAAAACACGGCCGACCCCTTGTAAGCCCTAAGAATAGAAAGTACTTAGCATAATTTCCACTATGCTCAAAGCGAAACTCATTAAAAACAGCAGCTGTTTTCTTGGATTTGTCGGACATCGATAAATAAGCAACATAAATAACCAACAGCGAGCACCGTTCGGAATGTTGTTCAGCTATATTTTTTTATGAAGAAGCTACATAAAACTCCTCTATTGAGGGGCCTTTCAACAAAAGGCAGGGCAGACCAGATCCGACCCATGAGAGAGAGCCCGCGGACGGGACAAGTGCTTATTATTATTATTATATTAGTGCTACGACAGCGTTTCATTATGAGGCGCACAATTGACCCGCCGACTGGAGGCAGGTTCAGGTGGCGGATGGGTCGCCGTAGAACGTGCAGAGCCGCTGACAGGGTCCCAATTCAAAGGTGGGGCCAAGCAGATGCACTCGGAAAAAATATAGGGCAGAAGATTCAATATATTTAATACAAAAATCCTCAAATGGAAAAATGCGTAGAGTCTTTCCATTTTGATTAAATCTTAAGGGTTATATAAAATTAATACTTTTTTTAAAACTTCCTTTGAACTTTAAGAAGTTGCTCATAATTTTAGTAATATTTTTCCCAAGTGTAACTGGGAAGAGGTGAAGCCCATGGACGTGCCATGGAATTAGCGCGTCAGAACATCAATGGAAAAGCGCGCCGGCAATTGAAATTTAATTGAAGCCACGGCGACATTAATTGCCGGCTGCTTTTCTTCCTCTTTTTTTTTTTTGTTACTCCCAAGAAAAGACCTCGACTTCGCCTTCGATTTCGACTTCGTGGTTGTTTATCTCTGGACCCTAGGAAGATAAAACCGTTGGAAAACCCTTTCAGCTGTCACTCGCCTTGGCCGCTTGCATTATATAATCAGGCAAAGCTTGGAACGGGTTTTTGGCCGCCAGCCGCTCCGTTGTCAGCTTCATTAAGCTTTTCGCCCAGGCGAAGCTCCTCCGTTGGGAAACTGTGGCCAAAAAGCCAGCTCCAGCGCCAGTCCAAGCCCCAATCGCGACCATAAATACGCTCCCATCTGGCGGGATACTGTATAGTGTATGTTAAGCCAAGTTAAACGGCAATTTATGCGCTGCCAGCGAAAATACCGTGACAATTTGCAATCAGCAAACAGACGGAGCTGGACCCAAACTCTCGGCCTGTTGGCCATCTGAGAGCAGCGACTCAGTCCGGCTCCGACTTTATGTTATAATTTAGCCCGAGCTGAGCTTTATTGCCCGAGCGCCACATAGCGGAAATTCAAATGCACACGAAATATGTTAAGAGCAGCGGACAGTGGTCAACACCGAACTGAAACTCTTAGATATTTTCATTAAATTAAGAGCTTGCGATCTTAAAACATTATTTCCCATGCAGCTCTCAACCAGCAACCAGATAAAAATAGTTCAAATAATGAGAAAGAAAGGCATGAGACTTAAAGAAAACATTTCATATTGCTCTTATTTTGGAACCACAGTGCAGCTCCGCTCCTTTTGTTATTCGCTAGTTTTGGTTTTCGCTTCTAATCCGTACTAGCTGCACATGCTTTTGGCATATGTTTGCCAATCTATTTTGGCCAACTATGCGCAGCTGCAGCAAAAGGCTCCCTGGTGATCGTATCGCTCAACTAAAATCCCAACAAAAAATCGGCGTTGAGTCTTGCGAAATATTTAAGTTAAGGCCCAATCGGGCACATAAAGAAAACACACCCAGACTGGCTCGAGTGGTATTAGCCGTGCACATAAATCACAATCACATTTAATTGCCCAGCACAAGGAGGTGATCAAGTTTTAGTTCCCAATTCGGCATGGGATTCGGGGATTTTACGGGATTTTCCCATAAGAATGGATGTGTATTTTGGGATAGTGGATAGGGCACCTGCTTCCAGCTTCTTTACAATACTTTAATGGCCCTGATAGAGTACGTAAATGAATTCAATAAACCCCAACATAAATCCCATTGTGACTTTATGCTAGCTAGTCCATATAACTTCAGCTTCAGCATAATTTCCCAGGCCTCCAAGTCTCATTTTTCACTTAAGCTCTTGCAGTTTTTGTCATTCCTAAGCAGATAATTGCCTGCAAAAAATAAAAAACGCGGCTGAGAACGAGGCAAACCAGTTGGCCTTCCTGTACTAATTGCCCACGTCACTTGGCTTAATAGTTAAACTGTTTAAATGCGGCGGGGCGAACACTTTTGGTTTATGGCCTGACCCCTTGCAGCCATATAAATCACCATTTATTTCATTGCGGGCTCCCCTTAATGATCCTGCCCAAGTCGGGGTGGCCGGGCTCCAGCTGCGTTTCCATATTGCTCAACAAGAGTGCAGTCAGCTACATTTTATTAATATTTAAATATTAAAAATATGTAAAAACGGGGAAGCCTTTGCAAAAATTATTGTATATAAAATACATCACTAAAAGGGGGTAGTATAATATTTTTAGCAGCTCAAATACCGACAGCTCTGCCTCGCAAACCCTCATCACTGGTCGGGTAGAGTTAAGGAATTTTTGAAAAATCACTCGAGACATTAGCTGCAGTGTCCTGCGGGGAAAATGCATCAAGTTGAGTGCCGCAACTTCGACTGCAATTCCGATTCCGACTCCCCAAACTCATTGGCCATGGCGTGACTGGCAGCGCAAGTGTCTAATTGTGTTTGGGTTTCCATTTTCCATTTTGTTAGCGGGCCAGCCACAATCAGAGCGTGTTGCATAATACAATAGCCAAATGCTGTACGAATAAGTACGATTTTTTTCTTTTTTTTCTTATTTTGCATTTTATTTTTTAGCAACAGTCTGCTATTTTAACAAGCCGCCGCACATTCGAAACGATAGTGAAACGAGCATGAAAAAACTATTTTAATTGACTACCGCCGCACTGCAGTTTGGCGAGAAAACAGAAACGGGGTGGAAAAAAAATGCAAAAATCCATGCAAAACAATTGCCTTTTGGCGGAGCGACAAATTGTCATGGGAGTTGCTGGAGTCACAGTTGCCAGCAGCCACCAGCTGCATGCCGCAGGCTCCTAGCTAAGAGATCTCCGCACTCGGCACTCATGTGACCCTCGCGGCGCATTGAACTCCCGATCGGTGCGGCGGAGATCCGTCGCAGGCCTTTCATTGTCTCCAATCTTGGATTAAAGTGGCCGGCGCATTGAGATGCAATAAATTGCTGATGGCATGCAAAGTGGATGTTCTAGTTGAAAGCCATAGAAAGTGGCACACTGGCCAACATGTTTTTGGCACTGTCAGCGCTTCCACCGACCAGCCAACTGGGTCACCTGGCTGCATTTCACCTGATGCACAGTAGCCAAGCGGAGGAGGCCGATCCAGGCCGAGCTCGATCGAGCGCGAAATTAATTGCTTCAATGACTGAACAAAATTTCATATCATATTTTTATTTTGGGGCCGCCAAAGGGTGGACTGGTGCTGCTGCCGTTGTTGATGCTTTTTGAAAGTAAATATAAATCAAAGGCCTTTCGCCTTGGACAGGCTCTCTGCGGTGGAATACCCCAAGGGCCGGTGAAACGTGAGCCGAGTTGGACCACAAAAGGCGGCGTCTGGGCGATTGTCATGACATGACTTACTTAAGTTTGGCGGGGCTTATCTAGCGCCTACACTCAAAGAATTACCTTGCCGTGGGATTAGCTTCCTTTGCTATTTTGGTTCCTTATTCTCACCATGCAAATAGGTTTGTGTCCTAAGTCTTTTGTTTTGGGACTTCTTTTTAAGTCATGAAATATGTATTTGTTTAAATATACCCCTCTTTAAGGCAATAAAATATAAACTTAATTTAACAATTAAGCTGAACATTGATATCCCTTACTCATTTTTCACATGAAATAATATAAATGATCTGCATAGCGTGAGAAAAAGTCGTCAAAGATATTATTAAAGGGAATCCCAAAATAGTTTCAACAATTTCCAAGAATTTGTTCAGTTTTAAGAAGCCATTGTGTAAATTTTAGTGTATCAACTCCGTTCTCGGCAACTGCCGTGTCCGTTCCCTAACGTTCTGTGGCTTTGAAGCTGGAGCACAAATTCAATTATCACGACGGAGCGACAGCAGACCAAGTCGAGCTGGCCAATAAATTATCTTAGAGCCAAATGCCTTTGACAGTGCGCTGTAAGCCGAGAACTGACCCAAAACGTGCAGAACTTTGGCAGCTGTGTTGGCCCAAAATTCTCTCTCTCTCTGGGCAATCGCCGGCTCCGTGTCCAGACCGCTGCCTTTGCCTTTTTGCAATTAATTGCCACTACGGCCGGCTCTTTGGCTTCCCATTTAAAATTAATTTGAATTTTCCTCTTTGGCTGCTGTTTTCACTGTTTGTCCAATGACTTGGCATTAATTTGCACGATCATGTCTGTGGTGGTGCGTTAGCCAAAAGTCTTTTCCCAGGGTCCAGAAATCGGGTCAAAGTTATTAACCGAAGAATCTTCGCATAGTTTTTAACGCTTTTCGCATTTCGTATTCATTGCAGGTCACCACACAGGAACCGCCAGCGGGGCCGGGAGAGTTTGCTCCCCATGTCACCGCCACTTGCAAGGCGGGCACGATGAACATCAAGGTCAAAATGAGCTCCGGCTATACGGGCGCCGTACATGTCCGGGACTACCGCACTCCCGGCTGCATGGCCATGGGCGACGGCAGCGACTCGGTCGCCTTCAGTCTGAATCTGTGGGCCAAGCAGGGCGCCAGCGACTACTGCGGCATTCTGGTCAGCAACGTGAGTGGAAGCAATGTAAGCATAACCCCCCAGCGCTTTTCTAATCAAATTAATTAATTAACCCTGGCATAAACTTGACGTTGAGTGGTGCAGAAAATAGCAGAAGTTGAAAGGAGATGAGTGTATAATATGGAAAAAGGGGAAGAATTAGTATGATATTTTATAGTCTATAAACTATGCACCTTTAATTGGGAAATATATTTCATTGAACCCGTAAACTTATCACGAATAATAAGATAATTGTTGAGATAATATTGTTAGATTAAGTTTAATTTCCTTGAGAAACATTATGTACACTTAAACCAAACAATGTGTACAGCAAATTGTCTTTAATGCTAGAACATAGAGGAAATTACTGCTAAGAGTACACAATTTTCCGAATTTAATTGAGTGCAAAATTATAAAGGAGACTTCAAACTTAACCAGCTTCGGCGGACGGTCATTATCCGGTCTTGCCACCCAGTTACTCACGCAGCCAGCAAGTTCGTGTCTTAAGTCTTTCGTTTACCGCCGACCGCTTGACAAATGGCAAATTAATTTTGTCAGCCAGGCGACTGTAGTTTGCAAATTACCACCAAAAATCAGGTAATCAACTAAAGAGGGAGAAGAGAAAAGCCACCAACTGTGAACTATGAGGCAATCGCAGGCAGCTGAAAAACTGCCGACCCGAGACAGCATTTAGGGGCCGCCACAGAACGGAGTCTGGCAACTACAGACTGAAGCCTAGTCTGCAGAGTCTGCAGAGCAGACCTGAGTCTGAGACCTTGTCTGGCTAAAAAGGGCACGCATGCGCATAAATTTGAGCCCGCCTATCGGCCGTGTACTTGAGTCTTGGCCCCAAATCAACGCAAATCAGCAAACGGCCAGGGGAAGCAACGATGAACTAGCCGACTGGTCGGTCGCTAGCTCGCTCGTCTATATAGTAACGATGGCAATAAAAATCAAGTTTAATCCTACGTGCATCACAGGCGTTGACAGGCAGCGACTGCAATTCCGTGTGGGTCTGGCCCTGATCCGGCTTGGCTTTTCCACACGCACTCGAACAAAGGCAAATCGCATTAGCCATAGTCATAGTCGGAGTCATCCCGGGCCCTGTACCGGTGCGTGGAAATGCAAATTATCTCGAGGGCTGGACGCCAGATGCTTATAAGTACAAGCACATACAAACATTATTAATTGCAATGTCAAATCGCACCGACCGCACCCTGTATTCCAATTTTTGCCCCGCCTTTGGACTCTCACTCTTTCTCCCCAGAAAACTGGAGCCCAGCTTCAGGGCCCAGAACTTCCTCTCGGGATGCGAACGGCAAACGAAAAAGGGGAGGTCCCCCATAAAATTAAATCACGCTTATCGCAACTTTGGCTGGGATTTTATTTTTATATGAACACAAACACGCATATAGCTAGCTGCTTATGTAGAAGGTCGTACAGTAAAAGGTCGGAGAAGTCAACTTATTAAGTAAGAAAATATAAATAAAATACTTAAAAGATATAAATGCAAATTAAAATAGGTTTTTCTATGATCAAAAGTATTTTTTAGCAGCATATTGAGTATACAATTGCATATTTATATATTTTTTGAAAGTTTCGAGTAATGATCAGTTCCTTCCTGCCATCCTTTACTGTACCTTAATGTTTGTTTGGCTTTTCTGGCTGGGTGTGCCCTGGCAGCTTGCGCCGGCGTCTAGTTTCAACTGCAGACTGCTGATTTCACATGCCCAGACACGGCTTTCCACGCTTCGGCTTTGACAGCATTCCAAGCCGTTGTCGAGGCTGTGATGTGGCTTAAATCCGACTTGGCCATTGTTGCGGCGAGTGCGTGGAATTTGTGTCAAAAGAATGTTTTTGTGCGGCGGCAATTTCGATTCTATTTCTTCGCGAGTGACTTTAATTGCTCGCAAAATGCCTTCGGGCCAGCGACATTGCTGCTGCTGCTGCCGCTGCTGACCTTGGCCAGTTGCAGTCTGCAGTCTCGACCACTTTCGCCCTTGTTGATCCCACTCTGGCCAAAAACAAAAGCCCGGCCTGGCAGCTGGCAGAGCATGAAATTGGCGCTGACAATGGCCAAGACGCCCAGCTATTTTTACATAAAGTTCAAGACGCTTTGCGGCTGCTGGCGTACTTGAACTTATTTCTTATTACCAGCACCATTATTGTTATTACTTTGAGTGGGTTTGCTTTGCCTGCCATAATCTGGCTTTGCTTTTGGTTCTTTGCCCCACCACTATTATATTATATATATATTTAAATGTTAATTGCAAATGCAATGGCCGGAGATAGAAATATAGAGATGTAGGCAGAAGACCCAAGGCAATTTGCCATCAGGCAATTTCAACACATTTAGCCAGGTAATGGGAGTTACTCTCATGGTGTTTACACTGAGCAAACACAAGCCTTAGGCAACAACAATTTTTGAATAAAGGAACGTTATATTCTTCTTAGAATGTACGTTGTTTTTGAGTTTATTTCAAAGTTTTCAATCTCTTTATGTCTAGCTTAAACGATATTTAAAATTTAAGAGAATATACTTTGGCCTGAAAGAAAGATTTACTTAGACATTAAATCATATTTCATAGAATATAATAGAGGATATTAAAATACTCCCATAAAAAGGAAATAAAAGGAAACACTCTACAGGCTTAGATCTGAAACTAGAAGCTTAGATTTCCTCTGTGTGCATCGGGGGGAATCAACTTTGCCATTTTCTTGGCTTTTGATAATAAGTTGATAATGAGCTCATCCGCTGCGGCATGCAACTGCGTGATGCATGAGTTGGCCAGCAGATTGTGACATCATTGCTGTTGTTGGCCAACAGACCCGCGATTCCGTCCATCGGTTGCGAGGTATTTATAACTGCTGCGATATTTGTTGTGTTTATTTGCTAACCGCTTCAACTAAGCCCCTTGACCAGACTCTAATCAAGCAGACCCATTCATCGGCTTTGCTGGCCACACTTAATACTACAAACATGCGGAGGCGTGGACCATTAAACCAATAACAGCGAGATAAAATAATAAAATAAAAACTTTAACACATTTATACATATATATATTTGTACCTAACCATTGACACAAACTGGTTTGACTGGCAGCTGGCGGAAAATGTAAGCAATGTAAGCCACACAGAAGTGACAAAGAAACTTGTACTTATTTGTACATCTTTTTATGGCAAGCTGTTCGATGGCAATTGCGATAGCGGGTCAAGGCCAGTCGATATATAATATAGGAACGATCAGCATTTAGCATTACAAAATACCTTAGTCTGAAAGCTTAAGCAAACACAGTTAGATAATCGCAATTACCGCTGAAAAATCTTGGCCAGCGAAGCGTAGAGATTCTTGGAACCGCCTGCAGTCACATACCGCTGCACAACTCCACTACTTAGCCACAGTCCGCAGCTGCATCTGCAGATGATATTCAAAATGAGTTTAAAATAATTACCGAAAACCATGATAGCCATAATGGCCTGAGCATAATCAAGCAGCCGGCAGCAGAGGGAAAAAAAGCAAATACTGGCAAAAGCAAGGAAAGGCAAGAGCCAAGGAACTGGCGGAGGAGAAAAATAAACAACTTGAAAATGCGTCACACTTGGCGGCATTTTGCATTTCCTCGTTGTGCGATTGCATCATGTGACAATTAACATGCCACAAGTGCAAGTTGCAGCCATGGTCGCGGGGCAGCCACTTACACTTCCAGGAATTTTGCAGTAATAATTATATTTACTGGCTAAAAATGCAGTTAGCCTATTTGGAAATACTTATAACACAATTTATGGCAGCTGTACAGTTTTTAAATCAATAATAAAACAATAAAACAATGGAGTCGAAATAATGAAGCTACAATTCAAACTGCAAACAGATTTCTTTTATGACAAAATAC
Source organism: Drosophila kanapiae (assembly GCA_008042475.1). NCBI lineage: Eukaryota > Metazoa > Arthropoda > Insecta > Diptera > Drosophilidae > Drosophila > Drosophila kanapiae. The sequence continues at coordinate 385,982 of VNJM01000313.1, forward strand.
ACATTTAGGTAACCTATTCTTGGTACATGATATTAAAAGGATTCATATATCTTTAGCTTCATTTATTTCCGACTTGCTAAATTTTCTTCAAGTGATTTGCCATCAGTTTAGTAATTTCATGGTAAATTATGTATGTTCTGATCTTGCCAGAGTTAATTGGCTTAAGTTCTAAGGAATATATTCCTTTTTTTCTAGTACCTTATGCAGTTACGAGCTAACAGATTAATACAAAAGAAGTAAGATTAATTTCCAAATAAAATCTACAGTAAAAGTTTTCTGCAAGTGCTGACTGACGAGGCTTTGCTCCTGTTTAATGGTCAAAGCCTGATGTGGCCTAAGCATAAATTGGGACCTAACTCGGGCTTTTCCAACCAATCAACATTAACGTCATGTGCATAAACTTTTAATAACCGGCAATTAAACGGTGATCTCCCTCTAAAAAGCCGTCCCACTCACCCCTTTCTCCACCTTTGATTTCCATCCCCCGCAGCGAACCGAGGAGCGTTCCATTCAGCTGGCAGTGCGTGTGCACAAGACTCTGGAGCTGGCGGACGATAAGTTTTATGTGATTACCTGTGGCAAATCGGGCTTTGCGCGGTAAGTTCCCTACACTTCAACAAAAATATATATATTTACTAAGAATACGAGTCATTTTGATCTTAACTTAAATTACAAATAAGATGATTTGATAACTCTCTTCACGAAAATATTCATTTGATCTTTGACAGCCTTTTAAATGAAGTTTTTTAATTACTTTCGAAAAATAAATTATTTGTAAAGAACAAATTAACTCTTTAATGTATTAAATTAACATTTTAAGATAATGTTTTTTTATAAAATCAAGCTACCTTTTGAGAAAAATATCCATAACATATAGGCCTGATCTTTACTCCATTTTTGTTTGTGTGCAATGCGAATCCAATTCGAAATGCGACTGCGACAGTGACTGCGGATGCTTAGGCTGTCTAGACAATTGCACTTAAGTTCTTTTTAAGTTACAACCGTAATTTTTTGGTCAGGCTTCCGTCAGCCCAAAGTGCTTGCCAATTTTAGGTGCCGGCCGAGAACAAATGGATCCGCCGCGAAAATTGTGCTGACCAGCGATGGTTTTATGGACGATGCACGTAGGTGTTGCTCTGCCATTGTTCGCGTTTCGTTCTATCAAGGCCATTGAGCTCTTGCCCACCATTCGATTCTTTCACTCAATCATCGCATTTGTGCTGGCAAATCAGCACGAAAAAAAAAGTATACACCCAAAGTAGGAAAGTCCCGAAAAAAAAGAGTAGAATAATCAACACAATTTTTTAGTGCTCACTTGGCAGCATTTCAATTAACGGTAAACGTCTGGAGGGGCCCGATAATCATCTTGAGGTGAACGAAAAACAATTTAATTTACCTTCTCGCCTTGCGGCTCATTTGCATAATGCCAATGACTCCGCGCTCAACTCTCCGACTTACGCAAGTATTTCCCAAAGAAATCCCCACTGGGCCACGGCGCCAATACCTACGGAAAACAAAACACAAAAACAAACCTCGGATGGGAGATGGGAAATAAAAATGGCTTTAAAAACAGTTTTCCAACAGCGATGCGCTCTGTTAAGCCCGGAAAAAAGCAAAGAAATTGTTAACAGAATATGTGTAGTAAACGCAAACATTAAAATCGTGCCAGGCCGGTGTACAAGGCGAACAATAAATAGTTTTAGATGTTTTTGCCCACATGTACAGTAAACATATCACAGTGCACAGTGGAGCTAAAAATAATGGTAGATAGTTCTAGATTTTCCGAATAATTTGTATGCCAGAAAATAAGAGGACTAATATTGTTTTCTATAAGTTTTTGAATGGAAAAGAGTAATTGCATTAATTCTTTGTAAATTCTTTGTGTAATTAAATATATTTTATAAATATATTCACCAAAATGATTTTACTTTAATAATTTTTATAATGAAGTATAAAGTTGTTTTTTAACAAGTTTTTATTGCAATTATTTCAATTACTGTTGCATCCCTGCTTAACTGGCCCACAAAAGCAACTGTCTTTAGCGCAATGACCGGCAATTGCAGTTGCATAATTTGCAATTGCCAGTTGGCAGAGCCCAATGCTTTTGGCTCTATTGGTTATGCTTTTAATTAGCCCCTGGCTCATAGAGTAATTACAGAGCATAATTTGCACCGTTAGCAGACAGCCCTCTCATGATTGAATCCTCTTCTTACTACTAACTTTTGCAGCGATGACAATGCCCATGTGGTGCTCAAGTTCCTGGAGAACGATCATCGGGTGCGTGAGACGGTCTATGGCCACCAGTACAAGATTCGTGCGGAATTCTCCAAGCCAAACGGTGGGTAGTTTTGGCCCTTGGGCACTGCTTTCTAAGTTGGTAGTTAACGCTAGACTCTATAACCTGCTATTACAATTTCCAATCATCAGATACCTATGGCCTGCGTGTGGGCAACTGCTTTGCCTTTGACAAGAAGAACAGGACCCAGAAACTAACCGATGATAGCGGGTAAGTGCTTCATTTAGGGGGTTTTTTGATGGTTTTTATTGAGTCTTTAGGCCAAATGGCAATTAGATAACAAGTCAAAATATTACTTATAATTTCGTATCCCCTCTAGCTGCCCCTATGATACCAATATCATCAGTCGCTTTGTGCCCACAGCAGATGGACGTGCTGCCGAAGCGGTGCTTAACTCGATGTTCAAGTTTCCCGAGGGTATTTCCATCTAAACTTGGCCTGAAGCTGCTAGACTCTAACTTTCCCTCCAAATTTTCTCCTTAGGATCTGAGGTGCATCTACAGTGTGATGTAATCCAGTGCTATGGTCGCTGCGTGGAGATCGATGACTGCAATGATGTGGCTTTAGCCGGTTTTGGCAAGGGCACCAATGGACCCAGAAAATTTGGGCCCAATGAGGAGGGTTCCAGCCTGGCCGGAACCACGGTCTTTGTGCTCGATCCCAACGAGGCCAGATGTGAGTTTAGCCGCTGAAATGTTTTGCGTTATTTATGATATTTAAACTATCTGTATCTGAGCAGTGATCTCGGGCAATTGCGAGGATGGCATCCGACCCAGTTGGCTGCTGTGGCTGACCATTACCCTGGGCGTCCTCTTCCTGATCATGCTGCTGATGAACATCTTCCTTTGCACCGCCATGAGCTGCAGTTGTGCTAACACAGAGGTAATAAATCTTACATATGCTCTTTTGCACAGAAGAGAAAACCATTATTGCTGAAATACAAATAGAAAATCAACCTCTGTGCACTTGAAAGTACCTCTTCTATGTTTCAAATAAATCTAAACCAATCAAATCCTTGCAGATAATCGAGAAGGAGCCATCGATCATCGAGGAATACGATCCGTATCGCAGTTGGCATGGCAGTCAGTACGGATCCCGGTATTCGCTGCACGGCAGGGATGCCCACAAGGGATACACCAGCGGTGGCTCCACGATACACTCTAATAGGTCTGATAGATATTAAGATGCCTCCAAACGTAAAAAACCTACAGAAAACACACACACACACACGACACACCTCTATTCTACACCTCAAAATGCATCTATTTTCTGGTAGCTGAGGAGCCACACACACAATACAAAAGCATGCCAACAAGTATCTTGTATCTGCGTATCTCTATGTATCGTATATATTTATATATATCTGCCCAGCTGGACAACAACACAACCGATCACAAAAACAGAACAAAAAACCATAGAATGAACAACCATTTCGTGCCTTGTAACCGCAACTGTAATTAACCGATAGTAACTTGCATTTGTCTACCGGTAATCACTAACTCTCTCCCTCTCACTAAACCTATGCTACAGCGACTATAATTTCCAGCCTACCCATACTTAAATTAAATTAAAGACAATTAAAAATAGAAAACAAGAAAAGACAATCGAATGACTAACCGCCAATTTGAAAGAGTTGCTAACCAATCTGTCTTGAATCCCACTTTCTGCAATTTGAAGTTGTATTGTATTGTATTAAATCCAACCTTATCCAACGTACTTCGAAGGTCGATGCCAATCGATAACGATAACGATTATGCCATCGTGCATTCGCGTCCAGGCTCTAGACATTCCACGTTACACGGACAGCGCGCCCATCGGGGACCGCCCAGTAATATTTGAACAGATCCCAATAGGAACGATAGGAACGCGACAATAATGAACGCTAATTCTATAAGCTAGGTTAAGTAATGCAGGGGCTGTTGAAGAAATCTCTGGAGATATCAAAACACTTGAAAAAGTATCTTAAAGTATGCCCTGTAAATATTACCATATTTATTGCTTACTTTTTGGCACCCCTTCAGGTGATGTTTTATCTCCAGCGACTTCTGTAACACCCCCACATACATATGTATGTCCCCTTCCCAATCTCTCTCGAACTTGAGTCTCAAATGTACATAACTAAGTGAAAATTCTCGCCCTGCCCTGCAAGTTTTCCAAATTTCTCCACAATAACGTTAACGTTAATGTTAACGCTAACGTTAGAGATGATGATGCCGCTGTAAAATACTAAACAAAAACTTACTAAAGTTCTCTTTGCCTAATTTTAATTGAACCACTTAACATAAGTCATTAGTCTGTCATAAGTGCGAACGAATGTGTATTAGTGAAATGTTTCAACTACTTGTAACTTGTAAAAATAAACGAAAGCAGGCCAACAAAATTAATTTAAAAAATATCAAAAACAACAGTATAGTGTTAAGATGGAAACATTTGGCAAATGCGTTAAACGTACGAATTGTAATTAATTTTAAATTTAATGACTTTAATTTAATAAAACCAAAAAACAACTAAAACAGTGGGATACTTATTTATTTTGAATGGCTAGATACAGAAAAATATAACGCAACAAATTGGAAAATACAAAAATTTGAAAAATTCGTTAATTTTAAGAGACAAGTTTAAACAGTTCTTTAATTTGCAGAACTCACAGGAATCTGGTGGTGTCCAATATAATATTTATACATATTTGGGATATTTGAGGGTTTTACTAAAACGTAAATAAAGTCTTGACAACTAGTGGGTTACGTGATTTAATTGCGTAATACAAATACGAGCTTTGCTGTGTATGGCCTTTTCTGTATTCCCCACATAAATATCTATTAAGAAATATGGAAGAGGACTGGTATATTGTAGGCTTATTATGAGATCATACCAAATCTTACAATATGTACGAAGAATTTACAATAAAAATGAGTTACCAAGAGTATAAATATATTAACCTATTATAATAATAATTACTTCGTATTTTTAATTTTATCCGTTAATAAAATAGTTTAAAGTATTATTAAAGTATATTTAAAGTATTAAGTACTACCGACTTCAACAGAAACCTTCATCCAGCGCATCCCATGAAATAATATGCAACGTATATGACACGTATGCCTGAAAGTATGCAATATTTTATGAAAATTCAGGTGCTGGCGCGGTAAAAGTGCCAGGTGTTCCATCAGGCGCTGATATTAAATATAAACTATAAAGTAATTTGTAAATATGCTGGCAAAGTGTGTTAAAAATTCTGCATTTGATTAATTTGAAGAGGTTTTTATTAATAAATTTTTACTGAGTACGTTATGATTCATCCTGTTTGTATAGCTGGAAATGTGTAAGTACTTCCGGAGCGTCGGAGCGCCCACCCTCGTCCACTTAAAATCCCGCCCTGCGCTCGGCTTATCTCCACCGTTCTCTCGCAACGAGTTTTTCGCTCTTTTTCTCTCTCTCCCTTCCGTGAGATTCGCACTCGCTTTCAGCACAGCTGTCGGTTGCATGATTTTCGCAGTCTCAGTTTCACATTCACAGTCGTTGAGCGCGGAAGTGGCCAAGGAAGAGAGCGAAAAGAACCCACAGCTCGGCGCACACAGACAACGCGATTTTTGTTGAATGGCCGCTGCTTGCTTGTGTTTGTGTTCGTTCAGTGTCTGTGTAATCGCGCAAAGAAGTTCGGCGGCAACGACAGTGTAAAATAGTGAAGCATAAAGGCCAAGCGAAGAAAATACATAAAACCAAAACAACAAAGTTCCCCCTTATTCTGCAGTGTGTGCGTCTCTTCGGTTGTGGTAGTGTTAGTGTTCCTTGTTTATTTCTGTTATATCTTGGCCCTTCCTCGCCTACCTTTTGCTACCTGTGAATTGGTTAACTTTGTTGTTGCCAGCGGCTTGCGTGCCGTTATTTAAAGCGAGTAAAAATCAAAACAACATGCTCAAATATTTGTCGGCAAATGTAAGTATGCGTGTAAATGCAAATGTAAGTGTAAGTGACCGTGGCGCGATTTAATAACAATGCACCGTTGGGAATTACAACCAAAATCACTCTCAAGCGCGTGACTGGCGAATTCAAAATCGATAGAAACTCCCAAAACTGGCCAGTGTCGAAAAAAACAACAACTGAGAACGCAAATCCACAATGCTGCCCTTAAAAACACACACTACACAGTTGTGATCAAAATAATAGCATTTATAAAGAAATTTCGAAATAAAAATATTACTTTTTTACTTAAAATTGATGTGTTTACATTTTTTATTTATAATTTTTTAATATGAGTGTGTGATATCTTATCGAAAGCGAATTAAGAAAAGTTTAAACTTGTTCACAACGTTTGTTTTAAGTTAAAATTTTATCAAAAGAATGCCTGTGATAACTCATTAAGTTTCGTTTTTTGAAATTAGATAGTGATCTTTCTCTGCAAAATATTTTTTACGGTGATATACACATCAGCATTTAAAAATATTTACATTCAAGAGAAGATAGTTTATTTAATAACTGAAATCGTTAAATTATCTTGTTGTATTTTAACAATAATTGTTTTTCGCTGTCTCTTTCCAAAAACTACATATAAAGTGTTAAGAAAATAACAATAAACATGTAATACACAGTAACTTTAGCATATTAATAATATTATTAAATTTCCTATGAAAAATACTAAATTTTAAAGTTTTAAAAGTTAGTCATTTTGGTCGCAGCTGTTATAAGGCAGATATTCTATATGTATCATGACCAGTTACTCATCCAATTTGACTTTGCAATTGCAATCTCTACGCAAATTAACTTGGGTGACCAAAAAGGAAGCTATTTATAAGTCTGCAGATAACACTATTGTCATGCGGAAGAAATCATAAGTCAAAATTAGAATGAGTTATGATTCCCTATTTCAACTTTTACCACAAAGTAATTAATCAAATTCTAAAGCAAAACACAAGTCCTTAATCAGAACAAAAATAAATTAAATGCGCACTTGCAATGTCTAAGCTTAATTCGCATTACCATTTCTCCTATCATATATTTCCCATTGTTTTTCAACTAGACTGACAGTTCTTCCTTCTCGAAATTTGTGTAATGTCAAGTTTCATAAAAATGCAATGTGCTCTCTCAGTTGAAAATAATTTAAATTTAGCCACGCGCCTTTCTGGCCCACTGACAACTCTCGAGATTCGCCAGCCAAATGTTCAGTGAAAATGTCATTAACCTCGCGGACCATTTGAATTCGAATGTTGTCGCCAAAGTTGAGACAGTGTAACGAATATTGAATATTATGCTAATGGCAGAGATAATAATGAATGACAAACGCACTCACATATCTGTTTACATGACCGAGATATTTGTCTTTGTAGGTCAGCAATATTGAAAGTTAGCTGTGCAAACATGATTACCCATAAAATGAAATGCATTCTATAAGCAAGGGAGAAGAGGTCAGTTCTCCAGAATCAGTTGATAAGTTTGTTTAACAAATAACCGGAATAAAATGACAGCAGATTGTTTATCACTTCAAGTGACACTTTCTGCTGATGAAATATTTGAAAGGGTTCGGTTCAAGATCCCAGCTCTGAATCGCAAGATTTTGGAGCAAGCAAACAATAAATAATGATTCTCCTTTGTTGCTTTTGGCAAAAGCAAATTTATTTACTGCAATTCATTTGAACAGCAGTGGTCAATAATACAAGGCAACTGATAAATGCAAAAGAATTCCATAAGGGAAACTTTTACACAATTTATAGAATTTGTTATAGACAATGAATAATAATAGATAATAGATGTAATGTAATTTATATTCTTTGAGGAAGTCTTAAGCCCAAAATATGGTTGTAAAGTATTTAAAGAATACCTTTAACTTAGTATTTATCTGTAAATTAAATGTTCTCTAAATATAAACCACATTTTGAGATGCTGCTAAATCTAAACCATTTACGAATTTCTAATATAATGACTGCCACTGTTCTCCCGTATACTTGCTTCTTATGTACGATAAATAAACTTTTATACGCTCCCATACATATCATAGTATATCCAGTTGAAAGTCTCGTTCTTATCGCATTTTCATTTTGTTTACCCAGCATTTAAGGCGCTCTCTCAGACGTCTGCTTTTCAAGCTTAGAGTTGTACATTCATTCATATATAAAAAGGGTGTGATAAATCAAGAGGCCTAGGCATTATTTAAATTGTTGAACAAAATTAGTAAGCCCTTTAAAGCGATGAGTAACCTTGGCGGCTGTCTAATCAGCAATCGTGCTACTACGTCACTGCATTGGGTTTAAATGGGTTTTATGAGCCGTACCAAAAATAAACAAGAGCCAAATATACACAGAGTACATTATATACGGTATATATGTATATATACGATCGGTTTCAAGCTCAGCATACCTAGCGTTCCCCTGTAAACTGAAGCAACCAAAATATATGATGTCATATTTGGCCAGACCAGAAAGGCCGGGATCACATGGCACATTGTCGGTCGGATCGGTCGGTCTTGGTAATATAATTTGAGCTCGACTCGGAGTCGAGTTCGTGGTGTGATTTCTGATCATTAGCTCACCGGTTCGCAGAAATTCTCGCATTTTCGTTGTCTCTCTTTTATTACGGAAATTCATCAGTGTACATGGGAGATACACATGTTACACTGCAATAAATCCTAAGATTAAATGGATTGTTTACCATTCTATAAAATATATAACATTTAAGAAAATAATACCTACATTTTATGATATTAAATAAGTTCATAATAATAATGTACACAGGAGCTAATGCTAATAGTTACAATATACAAATATATATATTTAAGGATATTTCATAGATATTTTTCGATATAAGATAATTAATGTTAAGCTAGTTATAATAAAAAACTTGACTTCTTCAAAGATACCACAAATGCAATATAATTCTCTACTTCTATAATTCTAGAAGAACTAAATTAGTTTCCCAGTGTACATTTTTCCTCAAACAATGAGCTCATCTTAGCCAAAGCCCCTTTTATATAATGTATTTCCCTTACTTTGCTCACCGAAAAAAAAATAAAAATACCCACTAGTCAGTCAATAGATGTGGCATTCAATGTTTAACTTTGAGTTTGTTTGGTTAATTGGTATCTAATCGCTGGAGGCTGACCCCCGGAGACACCTCTCGAAATCAAATGGAGACACCGCCCCACTCACAAACGAGCTGACTTTGACATCGCCCACACGCTAACTTGAGCGATTCTCTCAGCTCAGAGCAAACTTTATATATATATGTAGTTATATCTGAACATGCATTGCGAGTTTTTTTGTGTGGCATCGGTCATATAAATTGCCGCAATTAATATAATCAGCCCGACGCTGTTGCATTTCTGTTAAATGTTAAATGCATTTCAATTGTTTTCCGCACCGCAGGCTACCTTCACTTCACTGTTATTGTCGCATGTCTAATTGTGAAAATATCGATTTTAGAATTTTAAATCGCATTTCTCTGGCATTGTCCGCGATTCCCCTGTACTGCTATGAGTAATTACATAACATTCTGCTCTATAAAAAAAAAAAAAAACGAACTTTGGTTTATCTCATTTCAGGCAAAGAGTTGAACTCTCTCGTTTTCGACAAACAAGAACCAGCGATGTGCAGACGTGATAAGGCAGTAAAAGAACAACAATCTCGGCTATAAGAGAGGAGTACTATAAAACCAACTAAATTTGGAGGAGAAGGTATAAACAGTCAGTGGAAAAATGACAATAACGTACACGGGTGAAGTGGCCACTTGCCGCGGCTTTGGCTGTTTTCTCAAATTGCTGCTCAGGTGAGTGAAGTTGAGTGTTGAGGTCTTATGTACTTCAGTTATAGTTATATATAGAAATACAGTGCGAAATTGTTAGCTAGTTTGCTAATTATAGAGCATTGACACACTTCGGACAATTGGCTGGATATGGATCGGGTCCAGAAAACACAATTGCGGCAAATGCAAATTACAGAACTTTTCCACTTTTCATTCAAACAGTAGAAACTGCACTGCAATTGCCACGAGTATTTCCCCTTTTCCCCGGACTCTCATTCACTACTGTATAGAGTATGTAATCTAGACCCCGTGTAGTCATAACTCTGACATCTGTCACGGCTTGTTGTCTGAATTATAATTTAATAATGAGGAGGCATGGAGAGCCGCCCGTGGGTTTAGTTATCCCCCACGCATTTCCCTTAACTATATGTTCATTGCTGATAATAAACTGGCTTGTTATGGCCAAATTGTAATCAATGGGGTGGGCTGCCAACTAAATACTTTGATGATCTAATTAACCGCTGTCGATATCGGCAAAAAAGTGTAGTTTAATTGGCGAAGGGAATCTCCCGTAATGATTCACGTGTTCTTCTCCATAATGCGGCCTTTTTAAAACTTCCAAAAAACCATAAAATATTGTTTTTGTTTGGACATGCAAGTAACCTTTTCTTGGTTTCAAGATATCATACAATTGTTCCTTATATCACCCTTTATTCGGTTGATAAGCTGTATAAATATCGTCTGGACGTCATGTCAAGGCGGGCAGGCAATGCTAATAATATGAAGCCCCTGAAAATATGTTTTATGACGATTTGTGTCAACAACAAGTGGCCAAAAATTATCGGCTACTCATATCAGCGAGCAAATTTGCCGTGACGTTGCCAATCATAATACTACAAGTTCCAGTTACGACTAATGTATCATCCGCTCAGACACAGTGCCGCTATTATCAAGGGAAAGCGAATATAGTCAAGTGGGGATCTGGAACGAAGCTATAGCGGCAAATGTTATTGGTTGATAAGGGCTCCTCGCCTGTATGCTGATTAGTTTGACGTGTACGGTCTATTTCGGTAGGCTGATGTATCGAGGGTATTAATATCAGCAGTTTAGAGCTTACTAAACTTTATGATCAACTACTTTCAGATGGCGCGGAAGCATTTACAAGCTGGTCTGGCTGGATCTTTTGGCCTTTCTGATCATCTACTATGCGATAAATATGGTCTATCGCTTCGGTCTAAATCCAGGCCAAAAAGAGTGAGTATTAGGGAGTTTCAGTTGGTGATCGAAGGAAAGAGGTGTCTTACAAAGTTAAAGATACCTTTAGAAATTCTCATTTAAATTTTAAATATTTTGTAATATATTTTCCAAAGGGCTCATTAAAACTAAAACCTAAAAACACACTCCTTTGTAAATGAGAATGTCTTATCTTATAACAACCTCTAAAGTTTCAATGTCACGTTCAAATATTTAAGTATAATGTATAATTATATAGAAAATTCAAACAGAAGATACAGCAAATGAAGCTGTTCTTACTTGAGAATGAATATTTGTCTTAAACTTATCTGTTTATTTAATTTAATAAAGAAAAGTATGACCTCAAAGCTTTTGATTATTTGTTCAGGCCAATTAGTACTCTTGAATCACAAACACAACAATCTAAGGAAAGGTGCTAATAAATTAAGTTCATAAAATAAATTCTGAAGAGATTTCACCTTCGATCGTCTACTCTATCAAAAATTAAGTTAAGCAGGGATGCCAAAGAAATCGCTTTCAATTTAAAATACATTTTAATGGTATGTAATTTAAACTATGTACTTTTTCACTCTTTTTTAAATGTATTTCAAATCTATAGCGATTTATGGGGCACCCCTGAACACTATTATTTATTTATCTAACTTGTCTTTTCTTTTCCCAGAACTTTCGAGGCCATTGTTCAGTACTGCGATAGTTATAGAGAACTCATTCCCCTTTCCTTCGTCCTCGGTTTCTATGTATCCATTGTGATGACCCGCTGGTGGAACCAGTATACCTCCATTCCCTGGCCAGATCCCATTGCCGTGTTCGTCAGCTCCAACGTACATGGCCAGGATGAACGAGGACGTGTGATGCGACGTACAATTATGCGATATGTGTGTCTCTGTCTGACCATGGTCCTGGCCAATGTATCACCCAGGGTAAAGAAACGTTTTCCTGGACTCAATAACCTCGTGGAGGCTGGTCTCCTCAATGACAACGAGAAGACCATCATCGAGGCAATGAACAAATCCTTCCCGAGACCCTCGAAGCACTGGCTGCCTATCGTCTGGGCGGCTAGCATCATCACCAGGGCCAGGAAGGAGGGACGGATCCGAGATGACTTCGCTGTGAAAACCATCATCGATGAATTGAACAAGTTTAGGGGTCAATGCGGACTCCTCATTAGCTACGACACCATCAGTGTTCCGCTTGTCTACACCCAGGTGGTGACCTTGGCAGTGTACTCCTATTTCCTGACCTGCTGCATGGGCCAGCAGTGGACTGATGGCAAGGTGGTGGGCAATACCACTTACCTGAACAAGGTGGATCTCTATTTCCCCGTCTTCACCACGCTGCAGTTCTTCTTCTACATGGGTTGGCTCAAGGTGGCCGAGTCGCTGATTAATCCTTTCGGCGAGGACGATGATGATTTTGAGGTAGGTTCATGGATTCTAAAGTGCTACAGGAATCTGTTAAATTAATATATTTTAAATTATTAAATAGGTCAACTGGATGGTGGATCGTAATCTGCAAGTTTCCTACCTGATCGTCGACGAGATGCACCACGACCATCCGGAGCTGCTGAAGGATCAGTACTGGGACGAGGTCTTCCCCAACGAGCTGCCCTACACAATCGCTGCCGAGCGATTCCGTGAGAATCATCCAGAGCCGTCCACTGCCAAGATTGAGGTGCCGAAGAACGCGGCCATGCCATCGACCATGTCGTCTGTGCGCATCGATGAAATGGTTGGTAATGCTAATGGCGCCAACGCCGCCGCCGCTCCAGACACGAAGGTCCCGCTTGCGGGTCTGGCTCAGGTGCCCGGCCAGGTCTCTGGTCAGGTTCCAGTGCCGGGTTCGGATCAACAGTCCGTTACCTATGACTTTCCCAAGGGCTCGCCAGACGAGGAGGTTAGAATCAGAACGTTGGCTGCATTTCCTAGCGTTACAAAGCATTGGCACCCGTCTCTCAATTGGTTAACCAAATTCATCATCTCTCAACCAGCGACCTGAAGTCCCAGTTCAAAATTAATCCAAATTCAAAATTTCTAACCTCTTTTTCTCGTTTGTTTAACGTGAAAAGAATATTGCATTTGTGGCATCACACAGTTCGCTCATTGGCATTCTGAATCACAACGGTGCTTGGTAGTTATAAAATTCTAATCTAATTGTACAGAGTGTTCTAAATATATATACTATATATAAATATAAGGAGCAGGCACAGTGAAAGCTCTATGTACTCGATATTTCTTAAGTTTTACTATAGAAAAGTATTTCTAATCTTTAGTCTTGTAAGTTATAGTCAACAGAGTATGGAAACCCTTTCCTAATATGAAAATTCCTTCTAACACTATCCTTTTTTATCCCCTAAATACTATAAATTGGGTTAATAAGGTACTTAAAATTTGTTCTTTTAATTTACTTTTTATTTACTTAACAACTTTCTTTATGTACAACTTAAAGATCTATTTGGGATCATATTTCTTTATATTTTAAATCACTTTCCTCCTGAGTAATCGCTGTGCCTGTCTCCCCTGTCTTCCCATAAGTTAAGAACGGTGTTTGTGTCTCTCTATGCTTTAAGAATATGCCTACTAACTTTTGATTCTAACTGTCTAAAGGATCTGTCTACAGCCTCAAGCCTCTCTAACAGCACCTCGCACTGCACGACTTTCAAACGCTTTCTGCTGCACTGACCCTAGAGCACTGAATGGTTTCAAGAGTAATCCGAGCACAGCGGAACTAAGACAATAATATCTTAATCCCCCTGTTAAATTTTAAGCTAATGAAAGTCTATTTTCCACCCAATTCAGGCTGATGATGCCAGTGGCATTCACTTCTCAGCTGGCAATGGAAAAATGCGTCTGGGCTCCTCACCTTCGCTGGTTAGCGTTTCGGGCACCTTGTCTCGTGTTAACACAGTGGCTTCGGCTCTAAAGCGATTCCTAAGTCGCGATGATAGCAGGCCAGGATCGGCCACGCCCAGTGAGGACCAGAAACCGTACAAATTCCCAGCCAGCGCCAGTTCAGCGAGTCTCTCGGGAGTGGCAGGATCTGCCACCTCGGCGGGCAAGCCAGCTGGCAGCATGAGGATAACCCATCAGGTTATCGAGGAGGTGGACGAGCAGGCCACCATCACATCGATGAGGGCCAATGAGCCAAGGCCCAATGTCATGGATATTTTTGCATCATCCTCGGGAGCTGGAGCAGCGGCTTCGGGGCCATTGCAGCCACCGCCCGCTCACTCGGAGCCGGTGGACATTCCGGCACGTCCTCCCAGCTACAATCGCGCCCAGTCCCAGTACGAGCCCAATCTGTTCCCGCCCGGTGGAGTGGATACCCTGCTCAGCACATCGGCGCCAGCAGGAGGAAGTCCCTCACTCCTATCCAACGCTGCCACGGCGCCCAGCTCGCCGGTGGGCGACAGCTCCAAGTCCCTGTACGATCCCCAGAAGGCGGTGAGCCGTGAGACGGGTAAGTTACTGGTTCCATTACCACATCCGACTAGCGGATGCGTTGGAATGCCCGCCCGCTTCTTAAAACAATTACTCATTTTTAACAATTGTGTATCTTCATTTTCAACAAATTTCGGGAACTTTTAAAGAGAGGCCCGATGCGCCTGCCACGCAGGTTTTCAGGTGGTTCGTCACGCCCGGTAAAGTTCACATCCATTCGATTGGCCCTATTAATTTGTTCGAATACTTTAGCTTGCTCTACTACGTAATCGTTGCTGGTTATTCCCCCTCTCGTTTCAATGTTATTTTGATTTTCTCTTTATTTTCCAACAGGTGTGCTGACATTTTTCACACTTAGTTTAGATTTTTCACTCGTCAAGCAAAAATAGGAAGCCTTTGTTCTCTGATTATTCTATCACGGAGTGATATAATTATTTTAATTATTGATTATAGTTAACCTTTCTTTTTAAATATCAGTTGCTTAATTTATGTAGATTTTTGCATTATTATTTGTACTCAAATGGGATTTATTTAATCTGTATTTTCTATTATAGACATATTTTTTTTTTCTTTAGTAGGATTTCCTATAACTATTCCCGATATTATTTTGTAGTTTCTAAATTGATCATATAAAATTATTATTTTGTTTTTCATCTATTTTATTGTGTTGATTTTATTTTAATTTTGTGAGTGAATGAAAGCACACCTGGTCTTAAATTTATTTTATAATTATTTCGTATTAGTAAATATTTGGCATGTGCTTTTTGAAAGTGCTGCCCGCCGTTTTGAGTACTAACCCCCGGCTTAGCCTTTTAAACTGAATAATTTTGAACTACATAAGACGAGCCCAGTGAAGTTTTCTGGGTGGTCGAGTAGGTAGCCAAAGAACCCGTAACTCCAAAAATTCATATTGGTTCCTCCCCGCCTAGCATTTAGTCCATTAGACGTTGCACGTTGCGTATTTCTCCATTTTCTCAATCTAAAAAGAGACTTTCTGATCCAATCCTGTGTTTTTGCAGTGGAGAATATGGATCTGAGGTCCTCCAACGATCTGCTGGCCCAGACCCAGGCGCCTGTGCCCGAGCCCGAGGACGAGGGCGATGACTTTGAGAAGCTAAAAGCGGCCCGCGAGAAGGAGAAGCTAATGCGCCAGCAAAAGAACCTGGCCCGCACCATTAGCACCGCACCCGGTATGGAGGCCACGGCTGTGCCGCTTGTCCCCATGTTACCAGTCGCCGTGGCAGTGCCTCCGGCGGGTATACCGTCGGTTCCCTCCAGTGCCGATCTGCTGGCCGGCGCCGAGCTCCTCCCCAGCTCGACCATGAAGTCGGAGGACGCTGTCAATGGCAGTTGAACACACACCTAGTATTTTGATTCGTAACCTTACAGTAGGCTAAGTCTAGTGCATTATTTAATTAATTAATTAATTACCTAAGCTGCTAAGCTAAAAATGATACCTATATATACACCATAAGTATATCGCCGCTGACATTGAGAATACGCAGAGTAAGAGTAACAACGGACAGTCTAAGATAAATGCTCATAACGTCTCAACGAGCTTGAGTGAGGAAGATGGACCTAATTAACGCAGTTAATAACACAAATACTAATATCTAAGTAGAAAGTTTTTTTGAATTTTACAAATATAAGTTATTTTTGTAAATGGCTAAAGTGACTTGGTTTTGATTTCTCATGGTCGCCGCTGGTTTTTCTGGATATTGTGATCATATGTGATCTTAAACGAACTGGCATCCTAAGGAACTTATTTAGAAATTAAAAATTTATTGTGACTTACCGAATAAAAAGTTGATGGCCCTAATTAAAATATAATTGAAAATAACTACAGAATCCGGAGATATTTTTCTGTTTTCTTTTGTTTGGTATCCAAAGTTGGGCTAATGTAAAGTTTTTAACTATATTTTGTCTATTTTTTAGACAAAAATATAATAAAATGTATGATAATGATCGGAAAAAATAAACAAGTAGCATAAACATAATTTATTATTGAAAACAAAACTGGTTTGCTGGAATCAAAGCAAATTTTCCGTTACGGAACCATGAACTGGAACTACTAACCAGCCCTGTTTATTTTTAGGCCTTTGCCAGCCCTGGTTTTCTTACAAAAGCAGGGTTGTTCATCAAAACAAAACCAAAAATGATTATTTAAATGAATTTTTAACATGACGACTTGCCTCTCCAAAACAGAGGCCACCAACGAATTAATTTGGCAACGATGGTGTCGCCTGTGCGCCAAAGATCATCCTCAAAACCGGAATGTATACTCCCGGGCAGGTGAATCGCAATCCTGGACGAATATGCTGGCGATGACCATCGGAAAATACTTTTGGGTCGATGTAAATATTATTTATTTACAAAAATAACAAGTTAATCAAGTGAAGGAAACATTCTAGATCAAGCAGGATGATGAGCTGAGCAATTACCTGTGTCCCGAATGTTTAACTATGATGGAGTCCCTCATGGAATTCTCGGAGAGAGTTCGAAGAGTTCAGACACTTTTCAATAGGCTTCAGACAGCCACAAAACCAGTGGACTATGAGGAACTGCGACAGGACTGCGGCTTGGAGGACAATAATTGGAAGCACTTAATGTCTCGGGCCGTAGAACAGCTTCCTCTAAGTGAAGTAGTCGAGGAACCCCAAGTGGCCAGTGAAGAAACAGATGATCTTTTTGAGGAAACCGTAGACATTATAGAGGAAGAGTTACAGTCCGGGGAGTTTCAAACTGTAGAGGAGGAGGTTGAGCTACAGGAGGCCCCCGATTGCATAGAGGAAATAAAGCACATACCCGAAGCAACGGAATTAGTCGATGAGTCGCAAATAATCGAGGAATGCTACAACCTCGAAGCCTACGAGGAAACCGCACAGGAGCAAGGCTTCAAAGAGGAATCCCAGAAACAAGAACCCCACATCGAGGAGACAAAGGCAGCGGAAGAAGATTTCTCCACCGAGAATCTAGTAGAGGAAGACGACGAGCCCGCCATTTACAAGTGCAGCATCTGCAGCAAACCGTATAAAAAGCCAAAGGCCTACAAGCGACACATGCTGGACGTGCACAACGTTGTGCCCGCGGATCTGCCCAAGCTGGAGTGCAATCAGTGTGGCATAGACTTCCCCACGGAGAGCCAACTTCATGTACACTATCGTTCCCATCTGCCCGCCAAAGTCAAGGCGGACAACACCTGTCCGCACTGCGAGAAGCAATTCACCACGCCGGGCACACTCAAGCGGCATGTGGAGGGCGTTCACAAGGGCATCAAGCCCTTTGTCTGTGACCTCTGCGGCAAGGGGTTCAAGTACATTACAGGGCTCAAGGATCACAAGCTGGTCCACACCGATGAGTGTCCCTTTGAGTGCCCCGTGTGCCAGCGACGCTTCAAGAACAAGGCCCGACTGAAGGTAACTTTAACTCTTTATAATTTAGATAAGGTTCCAATTTGATTAAAACCTTTCGCAGATCCATTCAGATATCCACAGTGCCAATATCTACGAGTGCAGCATCTGCGGCATGAAGCTAAAGACGCGGCGAACCTTCAACAAACACAAGCTGGTTCACTCGGACGAGCGGCAGTACAAATGTGATGTTTGCAGTTCGACATTTAAGCGAAGCAAAACGCTGAAAGCGCATCTCATCCTGCACACGGGCATCCGGCCGTACAAGTGCAACTTCTGCGGCAAAGAATTCTCCAATGGCTCCAACTGTAGATCGCACAAACGACAGGCGCATCCGAAAGAGCTGGCAGAGGAGGAATCGCGAGGAGTTTCACGATCCACACTGCTGCCAATGTTAGAGGAACTCACCAAGGCGTGAGTAAAACAAATCCTTTAAGGCGCTAGAAAGATTTTAATACGCATTTTGTATTCTCAGTTCCAAGCTTATTAAGACACCTGCCAAGCCCAGCAAAACGAAGAGCAGCCTGCCAAAAGCAGCGACTAAAAAGTCTGCGATTGCCACCGAATCTCCCGCCAAGGACACCGATGGCTCCATTCTCTACGAAATCGTCGAGGATCTGGATTACACCTAGGTATTGCAATAAACTTTATTTAAAAAAAGAAAAACAATCTTGCATTTACAAGGATTTTACTTGGTTTATTCACAATTCAAGTTTATTTCTTAATACCTATATATAATATATTTTAAGGGCTGAGTTTTGGAAATTTTAAATGCTCGAGTTAGGCAGCGGAAAGTCGAAAAAACAAATTAAACTTAGACGAAACTATATCGAATACATAAATCACAAGGCAATCAACGAATTTCGAAAACCATATTCATAATAAATAACAAAGGTTTTTTAACAAACAGTCCCCGATTAGACTTTGGAATGTAAGCAAGAAACTTAGAACTCTTCTTAGATGCTCTCTAAAGCGATTAGTGTGATTTGGAATCGGGGGGATTCCCATTTAAAAAATACAAGGATAAACCGCTGGGCACACTTAACAAAGATCACATATTGGGGGAGGGACAACATACGATTACGTTTACATAGCTATAAGTTTGGTAAGATGGGTCGATTTATAAAGAATGCAGAAAAGATACAGAAATATAAAAGGTTATCTATGATATTTGAGCAATATTTGGGAACTTTAATCTTAATTAGTTAGTTTTAAACACTGGAACAATACCAATATTAAAATCATGGCAATTACAAGAACATTTTAAAGAAAGATAGCAAGATGTCAGGGGTGCCACAGTAATTGCTAGACAATTAAAGGTAATTCGCTGTGAAAAAGTATGGAATGATATAATTTACTTTACTTTAAACCTCATTCTAAGCGTTTCAAAAACCACAGCGATTTCTGTGGCCTTCCTGATGAGAAATATAATTTGTTTTATGAAAAATAGTATTCGATTTTACGACGCATCCAAGATTCTATGCAAAAACCGACCGCATCGTATGCTGGGAGTATTATTACACTTAAGACCGACCTACATTTAGACAATAAGTTGAGCTTATATGTTACAGCTAAAATGTACAAATTTCACTAAATACACAGCGAGAGACCGAAGCGAGTGAATCTGCACACTGCCCCCCTGACCAGCTTAACTGCAACCCCTCCACAGGTTGCAGAAAAGCAGGAGAGCAGCAACAGCGCTGATTATTATGGCCACGGAACTGGAGAGCTCGCTGGCCCCACCACAGGCGAGATTGTCGCGCGGATATTTGTTGAGCGGATCGGGCTCTTCGCCCGGCCGACACTGCTTGCCCTGGGCGGCAAACTGCGCGCCACACAGCTCGTGGCAGGGTGGACACATGATGGCGCCCTTGTGCAGCCATCCGTTGGCCGCTATCCGAATGGACAGCTTCTGGCCTGGGAAGGAGCACTTGTAGCTATAGTTGCCCACCAGGATATGCAGTCTGCCGTCGAAGCAGTCGTACTTGTAGCAACCGCTGCCCCAGTGCTGCCATTCGCGCGTCTGGTGGCAGGAGCGCTCCTCCCACATGGATTCGCTATGGTCGAAGCACTTGGCACCATCGCCGTAGCTCTCCAGCGCGAAGTTCTTCTCGGGCTCTGCAGGGCAATTAGTAATTAGTGAGAAAAGTTATTAAAGAAGTAGAACTTAAACTTGTCTTACTTGGATTATTCTCTGTGAAACGACAGTGGGAGCCGCGCACTATCACGTTCTTGCTGCGCCACGTGAACTCCTGGATATAGGGACAATGGTCGGCCAGCGAAACAGATCCGCCATAGAAGCCCTCCTCGCCATCCTTCACATGGTTCAGGCTGTCAAAGTTCTGGTAGCTCTTGGGCAGCTCGAACTCATGACGGATAAGATTGCACAAGGCCACCGAGTTGCGATCGTCGGTGCACTCGGTCTGAAGCGGATCCTGCTTGACCTTCGAGCAGAAGGGATGTATGGAACGGCCCCTTTGGCACACAAACACAAGCAAAGTTAAATAATATCATAAAAAGCCATCAGCCATTTCTCACCTGGCATGATTCATCTGAATCCAGTCCTTGCAGCTGCGCATCGCAAACGCACAACCCAGATTCTTGCCCCAGGTAAGCGGTGTGGCCATGGAGTAGTTGGCACTATACCAGCCCGAATCCTCCATCAGGGCGAGGGTGATGCGCGAGAAGACCGGCGACTGTGTGTGTGTGCCAGTCATGGCCTCATTCTCGAGAATGCGCTTCTCCCAGTGGGTCAGGGCGGTGCCCTCGCCACCCTGATCCTCCAGCTCGGCGCCCTCCAGCTTTTCGCAGCCGAAGTGGGCACGAACCTCAGCCACCACGCGCGGCGTGACCATCATGTCCACCATCTTGTTGACATGGCCACCACGCACAGACCAGTTCTCTCGCAGCACCTTGCGAATAGTCTCGTTGCTCCACTGATGGATCTGCAATCTGAGAGGAAGCAGGGTTGTGGATTAGGTTCAGGATCGGGCGTGGATATTCAATGAGTTATAAATAAAGGTATTTATAGAAAAAAAATATATATCTTTTCTCACTTTTCATTCAGGTACGGTTTGCCAGTATCCGATTTTCGTGGCGTCCGCGGCTTCCCTTCGTCATCCCTGAAAAAGGCATACAGGCTGACGGAGAAGCCCAGCGCATGGAGGATCTCATGCTTGACGGTGGAGATCAGAGTCTGCAGCTCCTGCGGCTTGGTGCTTATGCTTTCCGGACACAGATTGGCATGTCCTGCAATCGGACGGTCCAGTGCCGCCTCCTGCTGACAATGGGCGGCATAGGCCACCGTCAGGCCCTTGAAGCATCTCTGAGTCTGTCTGGCGGACACATAGAACACAAAATCCGCGTTCTCGATACCATCTCCTGGCTGCGTATTGCTGTCTATCCGACAGTTCTGACCGGTGGCATTGCAGACGCGGCAAACCTGTAGAAAATAATATTAAAAGATTATAGAAACACTTTTAAGTGCAAAAGAATATCATATCATATCATCTTCAATTTTCTAGCATCATTTTGGAAACCCTTTCATAGGTTTTAAAATCCCTACTGATTTCCGGAGCAAACAAAATTAGAAATCACTCAGAAATCACTATCTGTAGCACCCCGTATATTCTTATTAAAAATATATTTTTGTAAGTGTCTCGTAAATCGCAAAATAAACTAAAAGTAAATGTTGTGATTGCTCTTTTTCTGCGTAAACCAGTTTGGAACTTAACGAGTTAATTATTTAAAGCGCAGGTATTTTATTCAAGGCCTTCCTTGCAAATAATAGTTATTAAAAATTGCGTGCAATAAGAGTTTTCCACAAGAATTTCAGCTCAATTATATGGCCTGGCGAATTTAAATATTAATTGGGGTTCTGGCTGGGGACACCTGGGAACCTACTCGGGATACTCACATCCAAGTGCTCGTTGGGAACCTGGACCTCGCCGCACATGGTCGTCGCCTTGCAGTGGTCGATGCAGTGGGTGTGTCCGTTCTTCACATACACCTGGGTGCTGTCGCACTTCCTGGAAACCGGCGCAGATTGCGAGCCATATGAATAAATTAATACATTTTCGGTGTGTTGTCTTTGGCAGGAACCACAACCCACCTATTGAGGCGAATGACGCCCTTGGTCTCCCGCACCATCAGTGCCTGTTCCCAGAATTGCACGGCCTCCGGCAACACAGTGTCCTGCAAGAAGGGTGATGAAGGATTAAATCAAATTCTTCAGCTTGGCTGGCAAGTACAATGTTATTAATGCACAGGAATGTCAACTTACATTTATTAAATTAAATTTCTCCTCCTCCAGCCTGGCAGCAGGTGGGCGGGCAAGCATGGAACAATACAATAATAGTTGTTTATTAGTTCTTGGAATTTACTGAGCCAAAGGATTGGTGTCAAAACAACACAAAGGCATCTGTAGGAGGCGGTAAGCCATGTTTACTCAAGGTAAGTACAAATTCCAACGAAATCTGAGCAATCGTTTGTGCTGTGGCACTTGTTTATTATTAAAAAATAAGAGATGCCTTGGCAACTAAGTTAAGATACGTGTTTTCGCCCTTACACAGTCTTCCGGACTTTATGCCGGGATTTATGGGTTTGCAAGCTAACTTTGTTTGTAATTTATATGGTTTCTTAAAGACAAAGTTTGAATACAAACAAAAAATGTTTCTCACGTTGAAAATGACTCAGTTTTGAAGTAAATATTACTAAGAATTAATCAAGTAAAGATTAAACTTATTTTTCAATCTGTTTAAATCTTAATTCAACCGTAAATAAAACACTTACAAGGTTTTCACGGATGAATTTGTGTTTTACGGGTGAATTCATGAGATGAATGCATGAGTGTACTTAATTTTTCATGCTTGAATTCATGGGTGAATAACATTTATGCGTTTTATGGGCTAATTTGCATTATCAATTAATTTTTGGCGCAAAGAAAACGGTAATAACATGCTTTCTTTTTTAACACAGCCTTCAGCTCCTTTTAAGAAAAGTTTAATGCAAAAAATGCTTTGAAAACAATTGAACTCTTTCTGAAAAACTCAGATTGGTTTCAATCTATTAACAAATGTTTACTTTAAGCTTATAATCCCCTTACGAAAACGAAGTAGGGAAGTACAATCGTATTACCAATTTGGCTTGTTAGCCTTTACTTTACATATCATTGTCACTAGATATTTGTTAACAACTGTCCACTTGGCAAAGCAGCTAATTGTGGGCCTGTTAGCACCTGTTTGAGTCACTTATTTGCGGCTGAATTATTCATCGAAACGAAACGATACTGAAACCCCAAAATTAATGCCAAGTGTAGCCAAGTGTGTAGAGTCAACTCTCCGCTTTCCTGCTGACCTTGCCCGCCGCCAATCGATCGCGTGGATCGATCGGATTCCGGAGCTGAACTGCTGGCCATGTGGATGTCGATGGAGCAATCGATGGGGCTGGAACTTGGTCTGGCACTGGGACTGGGTTAACCTTAGGAGACACCACGGCCCACTGTGTTGATTTTTTTTGATTGGGACAAATTGCGCACACACACACACACCGCACACCTCTAACCAATTTTGGTGCCCAAGTGTTACTCAACGACAGAGCGGCGGTAACGGTGCATGGCCAAATGGCCAAAACGGTTCGGAGAGTGAGCTGTTTCTCGCTTGTGCGCGGCTTTATGTTAACTTGACATTCGGCCAAGTCAAATTGTAAACTGTTTTTTCTGTGTGCTTGGCTGGCTGCCATTAAAGTGCAATTAAAGCCAATTTTTTTTGTTAAGCTAGAGCAGAGATTTACACTTGACAAAAACACAAGTAAACAGGAAACTAATCTGTGATTGGATTTCTTTTTTGAAGTTGCTATCTTAAACCTTTAAGATGCTTTTGTTTATTAAATACTATTAATAATAATATTAGTAATATATGTAAAGACTTAATTAATTCCTTTTTTTTTAGAGTGTTTCTATGGGACTGGCTGGAATTGGAACTCCACTCACCTGTAGACGGAATCGTCGTAGACCAGGAGAATGCGCAGCGGCTGCTCGGCGGCAACACTGCGCCGGCTCACGCTATGCCTGGCTGAATCCGTATCTCCGGCGGCGTCATCATCGCCATCAGCCAGTTGGATGCGCACGCCATGGACGACCTATAAAAACGGAAGATGGACAGATGATGAGATATTTATAGTAGATAGTTAAAGGAAAGCCAGAGGAAAGGGAGAGTAGTGTAAGCGGTGAAGAAATCAAGAAATCACTCAGCGGAGCTTAAACGAAAGCGAAATTTTTGTTTCGTTGTTAACTATTTAATGACGACATCTAGTCAGACAAAGGCCACACAAAAGTAACATAAAAAGGCAGCTACACGACGGTAATTGGTCCGTACAAATTGCAGGGAAATTAATTTTAAATTGCCCGCCAAAATGTCGAACGATTGGCACATCGAAATGTCAATGATTTGTTGCTGGTACGGGGGAGGGCCCCAGCGCTTATTTTATTTTATTTTTTGGGGTTTCGCTTTTAATTCGGCCCATTGTTTTGCCTCGCATTGTGCAATGTGTGCCAATTATTAGGAATAAATTAGATGTCTTCGTTGAATATGCATGGCGGCCTTTGGATGCTGCACAGATAGCTGATCTGATGACAGTCAGGCAGGCAGGCGGCAGGCAGACTGACAGAGCACTTGACACTCATCAGCATACATTTGTCGCCGACGTCTCAACATTTCGCAGATATACGCTTGAGTGGGGATAAAATATGATGCAAATACACTTATGAACATGAACTGTGTACATTTAAGGACGTTTACCCTGTCTACTCTCACATGGAGAAAATGGTCTTAAAAAGGTCCTTGCCGGGGTTCTTCAGTGTTGGCAAATTAGCTATACAAATTGGACAATATTTATTGTGGTGATGAAAGATAATTTCTCTAAAATCTTTTAAGTATTTCAGGCTTTATTATATAACAAATTATACTTTAAATATGTAGAAAAATACGATTATACTTATAGACATTTAGTAATAGAAAATCCAATTGCAAATCTATCTAAATTGTACTTTTGAATCTTTCTTTAATGTATCTAAATAAATATTCTTACATTATTCAAACTCTATGTATTTTTTTCTCTCATATATTTCTTGCTACCTTTCTTAAGCTTCTCTTATGAATCCGACAAAGCCAACACTGATGGGGATGTAATGGTGTCGGCATAAAAGCGAAAGTACAGATACAAGTATCTCTGGCTGAAAAAATAAAGAGCAGCCATCAAAGGTACTCTATGATATATATATATAAATAAAAGGCCAGACAGCTTCGACAAAGGCAATGGGAATGATAATAAAGCTAATTTGCACACAAGAACTGAATTGGCAGACAGCTTAGTCGCCTTAATTGATGGAGCACCCATGTGTCCCTGCATCGCCTCGATGGCGATGTCGTGGGAAGTGGTTGTCGAGGTGTTCTCACTATATAAGTGGACTCTGTAACTGCCGGCTAAATGGCAATTCGAGACACCTGCACGAACGAACCCGGTGTGTAAAAATTCCTATTTATCCAAGAACAACAATAGTTTGTGGCAATTGCTTGATCTGACAAAAGAGTTTGGCATTGAAATGAGCTAAGCAAACAGCGGCGTGGTTGGTGGTGGCGGTGCTTCCAGCGAACTGCCGAGGGTTCCACTCCAAGCCCCGAGATTTATCTTGAATCCATCATCAAAGTCATCGAAGCTCTAATGACTTGGGATCAGCACTGCATGGGGAAACAATATCATGACATGACAATATCTATTTGTCGTCGTTTCTGTGATTTCCAAAACGTCATTGTTTACTTTTCAAACCCGTATTTGTCAAGTAAATTGATACCAAAAGTTATTTTAAGTTTACTAAAATAATATTGTAATTAAAAGGCTACAGGTTAATTAATTTTGGGTATCAACATTTTACGTAAAACATTCAAAGTGGCTTTTAATTGAATTTAGCTCTGTGTTAAGATCAACCGACTGTCATTAGGCTTCCTATCACGTGCGTGGATAATGTGCCATATCATTCCGGAGATGTCATCCCCTCTGGGACAACGCCCTGTCAGTGCCATCTGGCTTTGAGATAAGTAATCTAAGCTCAGGCCATCAAAGACTCGCAGCTCCCAAAGGCGGCAATAATCGTGACAACGACCCTCGAAAAAAAAACAAACATATAAGCAACATAATGTACGATCTTCACATTGATCGTGCCCAACTTGGAGCAACATGATCCCCCTCTCGGAGCATAGCCCGTCCCGTTCCTCCTCTGCGGTCGAGTGCATTGAAAAAGCGTTTGAAAAACCGCACAAATTACGAATCATCTGCGAAACGTTTGGCAGGTGAAAGATGATGACGCACAATACTATTTAGACGGGCAGACAGGCAGCTCGATGCGTTTGCTGTCATTGGCGGGGATTGGTGTCTTATAGAGGAGGAAGGGGATACTATATAGCGGTGTCAATATCTTGGCGGCATTAATGCAACCCAAATGCATTGTGATGCGAACCGTTAACCACTGACTGCATTCATTAATAGTATTTATAATGGACAACTCTAACATTTATGCCAAAGTATCATTAGTCATGAAAAATGCATTTAATTGATTTTTTTAATGACTTTTTCGGTGGCTAAAAATCATATTTGGAAGTATGGTGATTTTGTTAATAATTAATTAGGGAACCCACCAAACTTTAAATTTTAACAATGATTGCAATGTAAATTATATCTAGGAAATCCTAACCCCGCTTATGCGTCATAGTGCATTCATCCCAAATGAAAAGAATATTTCAAAAATACTTTGCAAGATAAAAATAAATTTCTTAATGTCTAATATAAATATATAAATTAAACGGGTACTAATATTAATAGTTGGCATGTTTTAAATAGACTCTACATATTTTAAATATTTCATAATATATGTACTGTATCCCGGAGGTGATAGAAGTATTTCTTTGAATAACTTGTCTGGCAGTTAACGATCCATTTTAAGATAGTTAAACGATAGAATGGCGGTTGGCATCCGTTTATGTACGGCATGACGGTAGACGTTTGCAAATTCATCAGGAACCGCAGGAAGTTTCTCATTCACAATTTGCTATATAGATTTTAAAGCCATTCACAAATGTCAATCACACCTGTCCATATTTGGTGAGTCGCTCTATACTATTGTATCAATTGCCTTTCGATCATAAATTATTTCATTGCCATTTTGTTGAAGGCCGGCACTGAGATGCGTCTTTGGCAATGGATCCCAGACGAAGATGGAGTCTTGGCCAAACTGCCAGTAGATCATGGGCAATATGGTCTACACACAACTTGGTACATCAACAAGAGCTCGGTATTGCAAATAAATGGTTCTGTTTTATTTTTTAAGTCACTTACAGTCCCAGCTTAATATATAATGAAAATAATATTTTATAAATATTTAATTAGTTTAATTCAATTTTAAAATGTCATCGTAATTAAAAAGCAATTACAAAACCCTCAAAATGTAATCAGCAAACTGGACTAAAATGGCTTATATTAGTCTTTCTATGCAACATTTTAGTATTAAGCGGAATGAAGACCAGGTCGAAGCTGATATTTTTATATTTCGTTTGGTTTTATACCTTCCGTTATAATCATGTGAGTAAGCTGTCACAGAATCGGTAGTTTTTAGAGTGCAAAGTTTTAAGGGAAAGGTTTTTTAAAAGCGACTCGATTCGATTAATATCGATTTCTTTGATTTATTATTATATAAGAGCAAAGCTCTCTTTAAATTCCAAATCAAAACCCAATAACGATTTATTACGTGCTTATGTCATCACAAATTATAAACAATTAAAAAGAAATTAACAAACTGAACTATCATGAATTCGGTGCGTGCCGTATGAAAATGTCAATAATAAATAAAACCATGATCAGATCACTGGCTAAATATTTGTGTATATTTTGGCTGAATATCTTGGCCTATCCAATAGACGTTGCTAAGGCTTAAATCTATATATCATCCTAGGTCAACGGCTCCTACAAGTTTAATGCCCTGAAATGTGATCTTTGTGCCCCGGAATTTGGTGTCCTCAAGCAGTGCAACATCAAGGCAATCGATCGAAAGCACAATATGATAAATATTGAAGCTTTTTTAAATAAAACCATATCAGAGGTAATTATTGGAGATCCGCTAAAGAAATTCTCTTGATCAACACAGTAATCCCTCTTCCAGTTTTCGATCCATTTCAAAATGGTTAAACGCGAAAGTGGCGGTTGGCATCCGTTTATGTACGACATGACGGTGGACGTTTGCAAATTCTTTAGAAACCGCAGGAAGTTTTTTATTCCCAATTTGATTTACTCATTTATCCAGCCCTTTACAAATGTCAATCACACCTGTCCATATAAGGTAGGTACATTTAAAAATATATTTTAGCAAGATATATTATATATTTCCTATTTTAAGGCTGGTGCTGATCTGCGTTTATTGAATTGGACTCCGGATGAAGATGGAGTTCTGGCCAAGTTTCCGGTAGATCATGGACAATATGGCCTACAAACCACTTGGTACATTAACAATATTAGTGCCTTAAAAATTAATGGCTCTGTTTTGTTTTTTAAGTGAAACAAACATACTTTTTCAATTGATGTTTCACAGTATTTTATACAATAAAATCATCGATTGACTGGGAGATACCGGGTGCCGGCTAAAACTTTGTGAGTTTTTTTAAATGTCAAGCGAACATGTAGAGATCATATTTTCGATTAATGTGCCACAAGGTATAACAACTTGAATTTAATCTGGGGAAATGCACAAACAAATTTAACTAGAAATATGATAATAGTTCTCAGCACTTAAATGTATAAAAAATGCGGTTAAGTCATTAAAAATCGATTACAAATCTAGATTTAGGAACTGAATAAAACATTTGCCTTTAAAATAAGTTATTTCAGTATAAAATGGGATAATGACCAGGTGCAACCTACTGTATTTCTGTTTTGTGTTTTGGCTAAGCTATGTAAGTAAAATATTATGAGTAAATATTACTTTGTATTAAATTAACAAAAGGTATGTTACGGAAATAAAATATTTTTCACAAAAAAAGACTGGAGATAAAGCCCATATTTCTACGTAGGTCAGCGGTAGCTACAAATTTAATGCCCTGGTATGTGATCCTCAAGCTCCGGAGCTGGTCATCATCAAACAGTGTAACATTAAGGCCATCGATCGAAGGCACAATATGATTAATACTGAAATTCAATTAGCTAAAACTATAACCGAGGTAAGTGGAGAACAATCATAGGGAATTCTAATAATTCAAAAACTAATCATTTTTTCAGTTATCGATCCATTTCATGATGGTTAAGCGCGAAAGTGGCGGTTGGCATCCGTTTATGTATGACATGACAGTGGACATTTGCAAATTTTTTAAGAACCCCAAAAAGTTCTTTATACCCAATTTGATGTATTCCTACGTAAAGTCTTTTACAAATATGAACCACACCTGTCCATATGAGGTAGGTACTTAGATATATATATATATATATATATAATATATTTCCTATTTTAAGGCTGGTGCTGATCTGCGTT
>VNJM01003350.1:0-194913 GCA_008042475.1 Drosophila kanapiae
GCGGAAAGCACCTGCATGGAAATACCCAAAAATGATTCTAAAAAAATAGAAACCCATTGACAAGTCAACCATAAAAATGGCCTTTTACATATACTTGGAAATGCTAAGAATCTCAATAATCTTTTTTTGGTTTGCAACCAATTTGTCCATTTATTAAATTGAAATGTAAAGAAGCGAGACAAAAGAAGGACCCGTCACAGTCATAAAACAGGTGGAATGTGGGCGCTAAGGGATTTTGTAGTTGCCTTTCTTCATTTTTTTATGGCGCCAGCCTCAGCCTCGGGCCAGACGATCGTCGCTCGTGCCAAACGATCCATGAAAGGCAACAACAATATCTATTGGAAATAGGTGTCAGAGAGAGACAGAAAAGGTCCCGATGCCCGCGATCTTGAGTTAGAAAAAAAATCTGCACACATTCCACCTGTTTTATGACCGTGACGGGTCGCGGTGGTGGGGGTTGTCCTTTTTTGTCACGCTTCACTAACGTAAGGGTAAATCCCATTTTTTATGGTTGACTGGTCAAAGGGTTTCTATTTTTTATAATCATATTTGGGTATTTGCATGCAGATACTATCCGCAACCGACATACTGGATTGCACAATTAAACCCTTAAAATCTTAAAATCGTTAAATACTAAAATGACACTCCATATAGTTATATAAACGCGGGCAAATTAATTTATTTCTTTTTAATTTGTGAAAAATTACCTATTTCTAAGAATTGCACAAACGTTTGCGTACGTTGCTTTTTGGAAAAGTTCTTTAAAAAATTGTCCAAATGACTTTGTAAAAATTAATTATTTTTAGGAGGTGGGCTATCGTTATTTTTAAGAAATTTTTATTTTGAAAGGGTGAACAATCAAAATTAATATGTTTTAAGAGTTGGGCAATCGTTGTTTTCGAGAAATATTTATTTTTAAAGGGTGGGCAAACGAAATTAATTTATATGTTTTAAGAGATGGGCAATCGTTGTTTTCGAGAAATATTTATTTTTAAAGGGTGGGCAATCAAAATTAATTTAAATGTTTTAAGAGATGGGCAATCGTTGTTTTCGAGAAATATTTATTTTTAAAGGCTGGGCAATCAAAATTAATTTATATGTTTTAAGATATGGGCAATCGTTGTTTTCGAGAAATATTTATTTTTAAAGGGTGGGCAAACGAAATTATTAAGTTTTAAGAGATGGGCAATCGTTGTTTTTGAGAAATATTTTTTTTTTAAGGGTGGGCAATCAACATTAATATGTGTTAAGAGATGGGCAGTCGTTATTTTCAAGAAATATTTATTTTTAAAGAGTGGGCAATCGATTTATTTGTTTTTAAAGAGGAGCAAATTTTCAATGTGTCATATTTTCTAAAGTATTGATTTTTTCAAAATTCTAAAGGGTGGGCAAACGTGGGCAAACGAAGTTATTGCGATTTAAAAAAAAAATTTCAAAAAAGTCAACTTTTTGATTTTCGAAAAATTTTTTAAAAATTTTTTGAAATTCCATATCTCGAAAACTAGATGTGGGCAAAAAAAAATAAAAGGTGGGCAATCAACATTAGTATGTGTTAAGAGATGGGCAGTCGTTATTTTCAAGAAATATTTATTTTTAAAGAGTGGGCAATCGATTTATTTGTTTTTAAAGAGGAGCAAATTTTCAATGTGTCATATTTTCTAAAGTATTGATTTTTTCTAAATTCTAAAAGGTGGGCAAACGTGGGCAAACGAAGTTATTGCGATTTAAAAAAAAAAATTTCAAAAAATTCAACTTTTTGATTTTCGAAAATTTTTCGAAATTCCATATCTCGGAAACTAGACGTGGGCAAAAAAAAATAAAAGGTGGGCAAACATGGGCAAACGAAGGGCAACAATGGGCAGTTTTCAAATTTCGAAAAAAAAAAATTTCGAACCCCAGCTTCTCAGAGCTGCAACAAGCGGATACATTATTAAATATCTGCCGTGTTTAAACAGTAGCAAAATCGAAATTGTAAGCTGCGATCCAGGTTCTGGTCTGATGTTCGATTAGTGGCCAGCGATTCATCAGCCGGAGGGCTCATCCATCAAGTGCGGTAAGTGGAGCTCGGTTGCATCGGCTGCTAGCCGACACGGCAGTGCTGCAGTGTGCGTGGGTATCTGTGTGTTTGCATGGGTGAGTGGATACAAATCGGCTTAGTGCTCGCAGCTCCGACGTCCTGTGAATTTCCTGCTGCCTCTGCCGCACTCACAAAATTCGATTTGGACCGAAGGGCAGAAAATAGCAGGGAAAAGAGCGAAAGGGTGGCGAGAAAAAGGCCAGCATTATTGCATTTGACAGAATCGGAGAGCATATATCCAAATGCTGGGAAATCACACTGGGATATACCATGATAAAGTTAAAAAAGTCATCTGAACTTGTTATATATTTTATATAACATGGAATTTTTGAATTTTTTGGGTGCAAAGCTGTCTCAAGAGCTCAGAATATATTGTAGCAGAAGCCGTCACCATAATCTATCAGAGTAGTGAATTGCTAAAAATCTAAATTCAATAGAAAAAAACCCAAAACGAATGAATGAAAGTCCTTATCAACATGGAATGCCTAACTTTTAAATTTATTTGATAGTAAGTTCGCGTAATCATAAGAGATAGTTATTAATTTATGGCCAATCTTAACTAATATGCTGCGTAAATCAAATAGATTAGGTTAGATGATGATTTCATGAATCGATTAAATTGATTAGATAGAAAATCCTCAGACCCAACTTATGTGTCAAGTTTGCTTGGAATGATAATTATTATCTATAATCTGCAGAATCTGTACAGCATTCTGAATATAATAGATTT
Source organism: Drosophila kanapiae (assembly GCA_008042475.1). Taxonomy (NCBI): domain Eukaryota; kingdom Metazoa; phylum Arthropoda; class Insecta; order Diptera; family Drosophilidae; genus Drosophila; species Drosophila kanapiae. The sequence goes on from VNJM01003350.1 coordinate 2,808, forward strand.
CACTGCAAAATAATCGTAAGTTATTCTTTTAATTGTTCTATTATATAGACCTGCCATGAGTGTGTATTTTCTATTTTAGAAGATGCATTAACTGCATGATAAATTGCCAAGTGTTCAAGGTAACAAGTAGTTACTTGTATTACTTTATATATTCATATATTAACTTGGTAAATATTATATGTTTACAATCTGTAAGGGAAATATAAGGCTAAGGTTACTTAAACTGAATCGAATGCAAATTCCTTCCATTGGTACGAAGATCTCCAAAGGCTTCCATGTCTGGTCTTTATATCATTACAGACATCTGGAAATAGCCAAGTACAAGCCATAATTTTAGCAAAGAGCCCACTTCCACCGGACTTATCAGCCGTCGGGATTGTCACGCCAGAAACTTGGCCAAAATATACAGTCCCGTCGAACTTTACATTCAGCCAACCTAATCTCCTCGCAGTGATAAGGCTCTACTTTCCGTATAAAAGGGCAGCTGCCACTGGGGAAAACCATGAGTTGCAAGACTTACCAAAGATGAAGCTGTTCGTATTCCTTGCCCTGGCCGTGGCTGCGGCCTCCGCCATCCCAGCTCCCGCTACTCCCCAGGAGAAGCTTACCCCGGTGCCCGTCAAGGACATCCAGGGACGCATCACCAACGCACCCAGCCCCAGTACTCCCACTGGGTGGGCAGCGGCAACATCGTCCAACACCACCACTACAACAGCGGCAACCTGCACAACGACATCTCGCTGATCCGCACCCCGCACGTCGACTTCTGGCACCTGGTCAACAAGGTGGAGCTGCCCGGCGGCAACGATCGCTACAACAGCTACGCCGGCGCCTGGGCAGTGGCCTCCGGATGGGGCGGCACCTACGACGGCAGCCCGCTGCCCGACTGGCTCCAGAGCGTCGATGTCCAGATCATGTCCCAGAGCGACTGCAGCCGCTCCTGGTCCCTGCACGACAACATGATTTGCATCAACACCCAGGGCGGCAAGTCCACCTGCGGCGGCGACTCCGGCGGCCCCCTGGTCACCCACGACGGCAACCGCCTGGTCGGAGTGACCTCCTTCGGCTCCGGAGCCGGCTGCCAGGCCGGACACCCCGCCGTCTTCAGCCGCGTCACCGGATACCTGGACTGGATCCGCGACAACACCGGCATCTCCTACTAAGCGACTTAAATATGTAGTTTTTTTCCTAGGTTTTTCTTGGGCATTTTTTAAATAAATATTTAAAGCATACAACTTGTTTCTTCCTTAATTATATTTATATTCTTGATAGTTTACTCGCTCTATCCCAGCACTTACCATTTAATCAAAGAATAATATAAACATGCTCTTTTGTTGTTCTTTCAATTTCGATTTTATTGCAATTTTTTCTACTATTTAAACTAGGCAAATATACAAAAGTAGATAAATTCCATACGTGTCTAAGATATAGCTAGGTAGAATTGGCTCCTTGGAGGGGGAACCGGTAAGTAGAAGAGATGCGGCCGCCTCCGGGCTGGATGCTGTGTATTTACAATAGGAATTCGATGGCCGAGCGAAGAATGAGATTCCGCATTTAGATTCGTTGCATTGCACTAACTACTCTGCTGCCTAGATGGCGAACTCGCCATGGTCCTCGTCCAGGGAGCAGGGTCTGCGGAACTCCTGGCCCCTCTCGTGGATCCACTTGTTTGACACTGACAAGATTCATAAAAAATAAGTTTAGATATAAGTTTATATTTCTGGATAATTGTTTGTCAAAGCTCACCCCACTTGGTTCCTGTCAAGACGGGACAGGCAGCATGCCGAGTCCTTACATCTCCCTCACCATCTCTGTGCAGGTTCATCCAATAGGCAGCCGTGCCCTTTTTGGGAAATACAGCTGCATGGAGAGAGGTGAAAACGGTGGCACCGCCCTGCTCCACGTCACTCATCTGAAATAAAGTAAATATAAATTCATTTAAGTAAGCTAAACTCTGTACCGATTGAAGATAATTTTGCCTGGAAAACGTAAACAACTCGCCAGCTCTAGGACTTCTCTGTAATTCCGTTTTTCTGCTCAATTCGGTTGAATGCTTTTCAGCAAATAAAACTGCATTTGGAACGATAACAACCTTTGTACGTAGGTTTCGCTTTTCATTGATATTTGTGTGTCCATTGTGCGTGTTCCCTGCACTCTGGCCTTTGAAAATTCTGAATGGAATGCCACATAGTTGCAGCCCACGTTTATTTCTATTTATAAATAAGCCTTTACTAATGATTTCTCTACCATGGCCAGGGAGAAAAAAAGAAAACCTCATGGCAACCTCATGGAACTTTATAAGCTCCTGCACAAGCAATGGAAATAAAGGGGCATGTGTTTCGGTTTAATTTGCGTTTTTCTCAATTATCCCTGGAATTCTGTGCCACACAAAACTAGCAATTGAATGAAAAACTTACGTAGAATAACACCGTGGCAATGCGGTTGCCCAGGTTGAGACCCTCAAAGGCACGCTTTTCCTCTTTCTGCAACAAAAAATAAAATCAACATTAAAATGCACCAATTAAGTTGAAAGCAAAGTATAAATCCTGGTGGCATGCACTCACCCTGGCAAAGTCAAAGTGCGGCTCGTAGTGACCACCGATGCCATAGTTGACCACCTGCAGCTCCTCGGCGGAGTCCATGTCCAGGCCGGTCATGTCCGCTGTGCGCTGCACCACGGTCTCAATGACTCGATTCTCCTGGGTCTTCAGCCAGGCGGACTTACTAATCCTATAGTTGGCCGTCTCCAGAGCTCCCGTCACCGAATTCTGGACGGTGGCCCTACGGAAACGCGGTCGGGCCATCCTCTTAATCAGCTCAATTTCGCTATCGTACATGGCATCGTGATAGATCACAATGTATGGGTCCATGTGGGCCTCCTCCACCTTCATGGGACCGATGCGCAGGAAGGGCACATTGTTGGTCACATAGCGACACCTCAGCGGTCGCAGATCCGTGGGCGAGGGCTTGAGCTCACCCCGGCAAAGCATCTCGTAGGCCTTTCTCTCGGTGATGTCATAAACACCGGGATCGCTCTTAGCCACGGGCTGTGAAGCGGACAATAATTTATAATTAATTTAAATGGAATTTGTATCTTTATGTTCAGTAGTGTATCTGTGAGGTTCTGAGTTGAGTCTTACCAAATCGGATACGGGCATCTCGTCGCTGCCATCGTCGCCCTTCATCTTCTTCAGCTGCTCTTGGTTGGCAATCTCCTTCTCGTAGAACCTCTTGTTGCCATTGGCCCGCTCATGGTGCGGCAATAGTTGGAGCAACTCGTTGGTCATGGTCAGGGCACTCTGTATATTGCCTGAAAGTTGAGGAAAAACAGAAGGTTAAACTCAAGGCATTATCTATTAAAATAAAATAAAGGAAAGTCTGTTTTCCGATGATAAGAATGATACATTAAAAAGGAAGAGAAGTGTTATCCCCGAGCTTGAAGTTTTGGTTTCTTATTTTTAAGGGAACTATTCGAACTATTCGACAAGGCTGTTAAGCCGAATAAAACATTGCAGTTATACTGATTTTTTCTATACATCTCCCATTTAATATGTTCTTCATTAATTAAACAAAACTTGCTAGAATTCCAAAACTAAACCCGAAGAGCTGCCATTAAGCGTAAAAGCATTAGGGCGAAACCAAGCCATTAAACGGGCTAAAAGTGCGGGCATAAATGTTTAAGCAGGACATCAGTAAAAAACTTATTTAAAGTCAAGAGTTTCCCACTTGGGCGACCCGCACAATTAATTCATCAGGCTTTGGTCTGGCTGGGGTTAAGGGTGGGGGCACGGGTTAAGTGTGATGCGCCACTAAATAAACATGACTCCGCCCGAAAGTATGCCACAGTTTCTTTGCTGCCCGTGGTGAGTTTTCCACTTTGAAAGTTTCGCCAGAATATATTTTTATTTCTTTTTTTTTTTTGCCAAGGCCATAGAGTCGATTCGATTGTTGGCAAACTTTACAAGCTGTGCTCTAATTTATTCATTTGTGTCCATGACCAGGCGGGCTATTATCCTAAGCTTCCACTATTAAGTTGGCCAGAGCAAAAAGTATTAGGAAAATAAGAGGAAAATTAGGTGAATAGAAGGTTCAAGGAAAGGGTTTATGTTGTAACTTGTTAATACAAATATTTATACAAAGATATAATGATTTGGATTGCTAAATGTAGACAGGACATAGTTATACATGTTTAACTCTAAGCATTTATAACTCAACACAGTTTCTTCTTTATTTATAATCCCACAATAAAGAAAAGCCTCCTTTCTCTGGCATCACTGCCTCCGAACAACCTTCCAGCTTTAACCTCCACATCGACCTCAACTTTTGAGGCCCTGTCGGCGACAGGAATTTAAATTTGCATCTCCCGACACATGTGCGCCGTTCTAGAGAAGAGAGTAGCGGGCGGGTCTTCGGGTGCGGAAAAGCCTGTCACTTTCCTCGAGGGCGGGCCGGGCCCATTTGTGTTGTTTTTCCAGCACAATATGGCGACACTTCCACTCTGCCCCCTCAGGACACACGCCCATAAATCGTGTTTGCCCCCACGGAAAAGTGGGAGGAAGACATGGATACAAGTACGTGTGCTTTGAGACAACTCCTTGATGAACGCAATCCTGGGTAATAAGACGTTAATAAACCAGCCGGTTCTAAGCCGCAAACGTGCTGATCCCGGCCAGCTACGTTCTACGTGATTGCTCCTGGCTGGCACACCGACACCGAAGCTACATTGTCGTCCTGGCTGGTGGCTGCAGATGGCCAACACTTTATCGCACTTAATGGAGGGCCCTTCGGAGGGACTCTACCTGACCAAAACCGGCGAAGGGTAGCTGGGGGGGACAGAGTGCAATTTCCTGCAGCCAAATGGACCTCGAAAGTGCCATGCAAACGAGTTGGGACAAAAACGAGATACGACAGCAAACACTCTGAGAATTTAATTACCAACATTTAAGGAAGGAGGGTTTTTTTTGAAGGCTAAGAAGCCTAATTTCAAACTTTAAATCAAGTTAAATCTAAGCTAATTTACCTGAAATTAATTACTAAGTTAAAAAATAAACATAAATGATTTTATGTATTCGTTTTAATAAACATTTTTCTAGGTGCAGCAACCACTTTGGGGACAGATAGAAGTAAGCAAAAATGGACAATGGTGGGCTGCACTTACCCTCCTTGTAGGTGGAGAAGGCCAGGTACTCGAGCACCTCGGCCTTGGTGAAGCTCTGGGTGTGGTTGTGCGGCTCCTCCAGCATGCGGGCCATCGCCTCGTTCATCCACAGGACCGTGTGATGGTAGTCGTGGTTCACGTACGATTGCCGCCCCAGCTCGAAGCAATCGTCCGAGGACATCTCGGTGCTGCAGGATGGCAAATTGGTGAGTAAAAATCCCGGGGATTAAGTGATTCGCTTGGACAGTTATCCAATTTCGACGATGTCTCATTTGTACAAATATAAAAGTTTAAAACATTCTTACACCCAGTCAACTCCTATTTAAATCTTCACCTGTACTGAATTCCGTTGAGCTTGCCGCGTGCCACACTGGAGGTGTCCAGCTGATAGGTGTCTTGGAGGCGGAGCAGAGCCACTGCCGCCCCATTGAGATCCTCGTCCGAGGGGAACTTAAGAACGTGGCGATACTGGGTGATGTTCTGCACGAATTCCGTTCCCACGTCATGCTCCATAAGGTTCTCCACCTGGCGCCAGTCGGTGGTCAGCCGCTTGGTCAGCAGGTAGGCGTTGATGGGATTGGACACGTAGGCGGTGATGTCGCCGGAGGCGTCCGCATGCTCCCGCTGGTACTCGTCCATTTTGCTGGAAGGGATCAAATGGAAATGGAGAGGACCAAAGTTAGCAGACAGTTCACTAAGTGCTTTGCGCGAGCAGGCAAATTGCATTAAAGTTGGTCCAAGGGAAAGCCAAAGTTTGAACTTGGCCAGCAAGAAACTGGCCAAGTCCTTGGGCAAAATCAATACGAGACTTGAATTGTTTATCAATAAGCTTAAGTGGTAGGAAAAAGAACAATGTTTTCACCATTATAACTAGACTTTAACGAGTTCTGCTTATCTAGCGGGGTAATTGTTTTAAAGTTATTTTTTGTACAGAGAAAATGACTTAAATTACTCCATTTAAATAGTTTTTACTTGGCTATAAATACAGAAACTTAACTGAAATATAGCTTATATACTAATAATTTTCTTCAACATTTAAATAATGTAAATATCCTTTCCCATTCCCCCAATAAGTTCCACATAATTTGGTATACCAGTGCCTTTATTTTATTATTTAACTAAAAACTAAATGTGAACAATAAGTTAGTAGCGCGTAAACATTTTATAAATAAACAAATTATGATTTAGCAATAAGTACAACCCACTTATTATTTACAGTCGTGTTAGCGGATGGTGGTCTTCCTTCGATTACAAATCTAATACTTCCTTTTTTGGTCTTTTAGCCGTTCGTTTGTGCCAAGTTCTTGTCGATTTATAATTAATTAGAGACTACGTTTAAATATTAACTAAGCTCCCTGGAATTAAACCACATTCACACGATTATCTGGCGGAGGACGGTGGCACCACAGGGTTCCCAACACGCCCAAGCCGATGAAGAACATGGTGAAAGTGGAGAGTCCCAGGATAACGCCAGTAGTCACATCATGAAGGGGCAGTCCCGGAAACGGATCCAGCACGAGAATCACCAGCAGGCCGCAGGACTTGAAGAGACAGAACACCGTTACCAGGATATACCCTGAGCTATAGCTGCGATTGGGCAACCATTCGCAGTGTCGCGACTTGAAGCCCAAAAAGCCAAGTCCAATGCCGCAAAAGGAGGCCACCAGGCCGAATTGAAGGTAAAAGGATTTGCCAAACTGCAGGAGAGAACAGAAGGTTAGTACAGTGATAACATACTAGAGTATGTTTAGGACCTACGTGAGCTATCATGTAGATGGTGAGGCCCGCGTTCATGGTGCTGCCCAGGACGAGCATCAGGGAGACGACGGCCAGAGTTATGGTGGCATTCGCCAGCTTTTGCGTATATGTATTATTATTTTTCGATGGCTTCCCCTGGATGCTGCTCATGTCCTGTTCGAGTTCCCGCTCCTGCTCTTGGACCCGGGGACTGATGACGGCCATGGAGCGATCGGTCATCTGGAGTTGAGCCGGCGGCTTCACCGTCTCGTAGTGGAGTCTCTGCGGCGATAATCGATTCTGGCGCTGCGGCAGATTGGGCGGCGGTCCTGCCGCCACCTGCTGGCTCTGATAGATCTGCTGGCTCTTGTAGATCTCCAAGCGACGCTCAAGCTGCAACTGCTCATGGTGGGCAGCATTCCGGGGCGTGGAATGAGCCAACCTCGGCGGTGGCTGCATCTTTCTGGGCGTGGTCAGGAGCTCATGCAGCGCCCGCGTGGCTGCCACAGCATTCCTCTGCTGCGGCGTCGAGGTCCTGGCCGCAAACTGCTGACTCAACTCCGAGTTGCTCAGACAAGTCTCCTGCTGCTCCTGCAACTCGTCCGGGTAGTCATCGTCATCCCCATCCGTGGGCACCACTGCATATCGATGGGCCCGGCCATTGTGCATCTGTATGATCTCCTGGTTCTCGTCCACTAGCTCCTCATCCTCGGCCGTGGGCACCATCTGGTACCTCTGGTTGCTGTTCTTGTCCACGATCAGGAAGGTCTTGCTGCCAAAATCGCTGCTGAAGGCGCTCTTTAATTGAGTCTGATTGGGGTTTGGATTATTCCTATTATTTCTCGGCTGAATGGGTTGGTTGAGGCTGGGCGGCAAGCTGGCAAACTGGGTCTCCTGGTGGGGCTCCTCGTGGAAGGAGTACGGATCCTCGTGCTCCTCATGCAACCCATTCCTGGAGCTGTAGCAATCCAGATTGTCCTGGGATCGGGCCAATCTCTGGGCCGCTTGACCCGGCACAATGGCATATCGGCCAGCACGACTGGTGTTGAGTTCTTCGAGGGGCACCAAGGCATAGCGGCCACAGGAGGATGTCTGCTGATTGCCAGGATATATCTGCGGTTTGCCAGGGTATTTCTGCTGCTGCTGTGGATGGTGTGGCTGATGCTGCTGCTGATGCTGTTGCTGCTGCTGCTGCTGCAGCTGCTGTTGCGGTTTCCTGGCCACCGAACGCGTGGACAGGCTTCTTTGGATACGCAAAGGACCTTCGCGAGGATCACGTGTATTACGCGGCGGTGCAGGACCGAAATTCAACTGCAAACTTCTATTGTAAATGGACTCCACTTGGCCACTGGGCACCGGATAGAACTCGCTGTTCTGGCAAAAAGCCGGATTGGTATAATTATGCTGCGACATAGTGATCGCACTGTACTGGCCACTTTTAGGGGATGATCTTCAGTTATTTTCACTTTTTATAGTAAGTTTTAAAATCGAATCTTTTAAAGAACTTATCTTTAAACAATTTGTTCACTTTGCTACTTGTTTATTTTTAATAAAACTCTTCAATAAACTGATCTTAGGTAGTTTCCTCATAGGCACTGCCTTTCTTTAATAAAATTGTATAACTTTTGAGGAGTTTGTTTCCACACTGGCACAACCGCTCGCCTCGAGAACTGCGACTCAACTGAGCTGAGGAGCCGTTCCAGGTCGCAGCTCCTCGACTTCCTCCACTTCCTGCGCCGGCGTGCAGCCGAGTGGATCCTCCCTCCCCTTCCACTACCACTGCCACTACTCATTTACTTGTACATAAGACACCCGTACTTTGGTACAATGAACGACTGTGTTTGGCGCGTTCCATTAGGCCAGAAGTTGAGAAAACATCGAAACATCTGCTCCTGCGCGGCGGCGTTCTACAACGAGGGTTGAAACGCATTCGGGTCTCCGAACTCAGACATTTCAACTCGAAATCAACCATCAAAAAGGCAGGAGCAGCCGGCGTTCCATTCGGTTCGCTTTATCAGCGTTTTTAATTCTTATTTACCAACTCATAACTACACAGCGATCCCCTCCCCGTCTTTAGTTCTGTTTTGATACCACTTACAGGGGAATTAGAGGGTATGATGTATTAGGTTCACCACCTTTATACAGATACATAAAACACTATGTAAATCTAGGAGGGGTTTGTACATAAGACCACAGGAGTAGGGTGTTACCACCTTCAGGGCTTAGATATATATTATAAAAATAAAAAATGCTGTCTTTTTCATTCATATGTTGTTGCATATAATTATACAAATTATAAAGGCAGACTTTCATTCACAAACTTTTCTATAGGAGCTTCATTACCATTTCTTATAAGTTTAGGAACTTCGTAGAATTATCATTTATTGAACGTCAAATGTTTTAAGCAAAAACTAAAGACATATCAGGTTTTTATTTATTTTTATCATTTTTGAAGCTCATTTTAAGTGCTTAGTTTGTGAGCATCTCAAAGAACAAAACAGTTCAGTTTAAAATGCACATATTTAAGGCATAAACATGTCGTGTCATAAACTAGAGCTACCAAAGGTAATCAAGTTTTTCCATTAAAGTTGAATTATGACTTGACATCTTCTAGTTCTGAAGAATTTAAAAATAAAGCTTATAAATAAATAAATCATTGCAGATTCAGGTTACACAATCTTAAAGGAAATCAGAGAGAAATTCTATGAAAACTTTCTGTCAAATATCTTTTACAAAATATTTTAAAAATTCTACAGAATCAATATTATATTTATTTTCAGAATAAAATGAAATTGATAAGGAAAATGTATTGTTTAAAGAACAAATGAAATGAATAAACTACTTTTTGGAACCGTTATGGCACTAATCTTAAAAAACAAGCTTATTCAATTAATTTTCTAAGAAACTGTTGCAGTTAAAACAACATAAACAAAAATTAAAAGCTCCGATACTATTCTTCTATGAATTCTTTATAAAATATTATATTTTAGCTTTTGAATTTCTGTGAAATATATACATTTCCACAGAACTGCGGTAAGTATTGAACATTCTTATGAATCAATCTTTCTAATTTTATTCATACTTCCATAAATAAAATAAATGCATCAAATATAAAGAGACGTCCAGAAATTATATAGAATCAGGGGGTATTTTTATTGTCGGTCATGATCTCTATCAAATTTATACTTGTTCGCTTCTGTTTTTGTGTGTGCACACAAAAACCTTCCCTTGAGGGCGCAACCCCTCCTGCTTTGCGCTGCTCAAGCGACCGTTACATTTCGTATTCGTAGGCCACCTCCAACCGGATTCAGGTCCACATAGGAGTGTTCTATATCCACCACTTCCCTATCCCTATAACAATTCCCAATTTCCCATTTCCCGCATGCATATGCATGCATTCGCGGCGACATCCTTTTGAGCCCTCCCGCAAATTGGAAGTGCGCGCGCGTTGTCCTTTGTCCCGCTGCGTTGGCCAAATTTAATTGGCTTTTGGCCAGAACTCCTAGCCCCGAAGGCCGAGTGACAGATGCTGCTTGACCGGCGGCCAAAACAAATCAAAGTTACGGGGAAACTGTTAAACGGATTAGCAATAATTTGCAGTCAGCACACAGAGAGAAAATTTAGAAGATCTTATGGGGTTTACTAGCTCCTCAAAATAAATGTTTTTGGAACTAATGGGAATTTAAGAAAATTATAAATCTATAGATTTAGTACTTTATTATTCAACTGAATTTACAGTACAAAATGAATTAATTCTTCTTTATTTTAAATGTGTTCCTGTTTCCTTGAATTTGTATGCGTGCATGCCAGCTGCCCAGTTGGAACATTTAAAGCCGCATTAAAAGTTAAACTCCGGCAGACGGCACGCGACACGGGCGGCTCACAGAGACAGATGACGAGAGGCTGCATCCGAAGGATTCGCAGAGACAGAGACAGAAACAGACAGCACAGGGCAATGACAGCGCACAAGGATAACGAGACAGGGACAGCAAATGCGACTGAGTCAGAGGCAGGCAGGCACACAGCTGTCAGCTGTTCTGTGAGGATCCTGTCTCCGTCCTTTGTTGCGCCAAAGGGACAGTCGGAGAAGCAGCAACAGCTAGAGAAACATATATAGAGGAACCGCCGCTGAGCTGCCAGATACAAGATACTCGTACAAGATAGATCCTGAGTGCGCCTGGCGTTGTGGCATTATTTGATTAGGGGAGTTGTCGCACCACATCCTGCAGCTCCTTTGAGCTCTGAGCTCTGCGCTCTGAGCTCCCCCATTTGCTTCCGCCGCCAGTTGCCACCACATATGCACATAAGCGAAAGATATGTATCTGCAATCAACGGATACAGATACAGATGCAGATATGTATATAGTACTAGGTGCTACGTGCAACAGCTGCCACTCGCACGTGGCAAAGGCAATTACCCCGAATGCAGGCGACTACCTGAACCCGAACCAAACCGCTTTTGTCTTCTCCCTCCTTACCCCATATCCCCCCGGCTAGAAACATCTTGGCAACATTAGCATAGGAAATATTTATGCTAAATTAAAGAGGTTGAGGGACCGCCTAGAGCCAGTTTTATCGAATGCACACGATTTAAAATCAAGAGAGTCTTAACCCTCCATAAAATGTAGAGAAAGGTTTTACTCCGCTCTGTCCATTCACGCTGCTTAACCTTAATTAATGCATAATTATGCCAGCTGAGTTGGAAACGTGAAATTACAAGTCTGCTAATTGTGATTTGGATTTTAAAGTTATATCTTAGGGTACCCCATTACTATTCACAGTGGTAACTATAGTTTTACTTATTTTTTAATACCAAAAATATTATGTTATTTTTAATATTTAACAAACTCCTCTTCTCGAATCATTTTAATCTGTTCAGTTTAAAGATATTCCTATCAAATTTATTCATGAATTTAACCACCCTTTCTTTTATTTCAACATAATTAAATCAGCTGCCTGCAAAATATTGAATTACAAGCCTGAAATATATTATGGCACAAGCGTTGCTGCAACTGAAACTTCCAAAATGGAAAGGTCAAATTCATTAAATATAATTAAATAGAAAGGAACTTTTGTTCAGCTATTGGTAAACAAAGCACTTAATTAGTAATGGTATTTCGATTTTTGTTATTTGCCAATAACACAATATCCAAAGGCACAGATGGTTAGTAATTATATCATATTAGCAAATAAAGGCGTGTGCTTTGATGTGGTAAATTAATGAGTGATTTGTTAACATATAATTAATTTATTTAAATGCAAAACATAACCTTTTGTTCTAGTTATATATAAATAATACCATTAAAATCTCGCAAATTCAAGTAATAAGTAACTAACTTCTCAAGAAGGTTTAATAGGTAACTTAATATTTGATAAACTCATGTGCTTGAGTTTTTTAAATTAGGAACTTAAATGGCCAAAGCCCAAGACACAATTAATATTAATAATAAAAAGCCCAAATTGGCTGCTGTAAATTCAGGCAACAAGAATACTCACTTCTTGAGGAAATGTAACTTGTTCTCCTGCACGCGTATGTAGCCCTCGAGGTTGGTAATCAGTGCGGACTCAGTCTCAAGTAGTTCCTCCATCTCCGCCAGGGCTGTGTACACTTCCCCCTTGACTGGCACGCCCACAAAAAGGAGGATGATGGTAAGGAGAAGGAATCCATAGGGATTCATCAGTCGCCAGTCTGCTGCCATTTTAAAGCCTGCTGAAAAGGAAAAACATATCATTAAAAAAAGAAGGAAACCATAAGCCTCAAAATGTGTAACGATAATATAGGGCCATCGATTTTCTGGCCTTAAATCTCCGACCATGTGTAAAGAAGAAGCTCTCGCTTTCTCCCCCTCCCTGAGCTCCCAAGCTCACTGAACTCGAAATCGAAATTGAAATCGACGACCATATTGATTTATATCGCGGCCCAATATCTTTTTAGTATTCCCCCATCTGTGAGGAGGTGGTGGAGGAATGGGGCATAGGAATGGCGACAAGCTGTTGCTTGGGTTTTGGACAGTGTTGCCAATTTATTTTAATGAGCGCTTTTTAATTTGACCTGCCACCGAGCGATTGTTTTATGGCGATGACTTTACTGCGCTCGTAACAATAAAACGGGTCTGAATTGTTGGGGACACCCTCCACTCGGCTGGGAGATGCTCTTCAAAATGCAAGTATCTGTATATATTTTCTTTTGCCAACATCAATTTGCAATTTAATATTCCCTCTCTAGCTTCCCCAAGTCAACGTGCGCCAATTTGTCCCTGACAAAGATACAAGGCGGGCAAGATACAGCTGGAGCTACTTCAATTTGCATCTTAATATATTGAATAAACTTTTGCTGGGTGCCTGTAAGATGCTGTATTTTATTATTGTTCAATTGAAAAAAGTGCGATATTCGTTAAACATTAGAAACACGTGTCGGACATGTAACTGAAACATGGAAACTATTGAAGATACTTGGCTGGAATTTAATTGTGGAGCTTTTTGAAGAAATTGGTTGTGATTTTTGAAATAAATTCACCAAATACAAATATTTTTCCTCCCTTTAACTTTCATTTAAATATTGTCTGGTATTATTACTAATTATTATAACCTTTTAAAAATATTTGCAGGCCTTTCGGTCACTTGTTCACCTCACAAAACCGCTTTTACTTGCCTCCACCATCTACCGATGAAATATCTCCGTGAGATATAATATCCCAAAGTTTATGCCAGCCAATGTACCTCCATCGATCTCACCTGACACGAACAGCATTTAAAACATTCGAGTTTAATTCCAGTTCCGTTTTTTGTTTATACATAGATTGTGGCTTAGTTAACGTGCCAATAAATCTTAATTGATATTAATTAGCAGCGTACGGTTAATTCGCATCTTTAAGATAAACGCGCACCGCCTTGTTGTGTGGCATTCAATTTGCATAGCGAAGAGGCTCGACACCTACATCTTTCCCCATCCGTTATACGTAAAGGACCTTCCCCTGCAAAAGCCACAAGGTTGAATTAAGCCTGCCTGTCTGCCTGCTGTGATGTATGCTCTTCAACGAACGGAATGACTCTGAATAATTAATCGGCACTAATTTATTTTCCAAAGTCAAGACTCTCACTCTCTCTTCCTCGTACTTGAGCAGGTAATTGCTCACATTAATCAGTCACTCGGAAGATAAGATCTTTTATTAATAAGCGGCATTTTGGCCAAACACTTTCGGCCACTTCTGGCCGAAATTATGGATGCCCTGGGCGAGTGCGATTTAAGTCAGCTAACATGTGTTAAGCGACAGCCGAGATGTCAGCCAATATTAAATAATCCCGCCCAGTTTAATTACGCAACCGGTTAGACACTCTTGGAACTATTTGAATTTCCATTTTAACACTGAGAAAACGAACTAGCTTTGACGATAGTTATAAGAACTATGCAAAGTATAAGCAAAATATTGTCTATAAAATATTATCAATATTTTGAAAGTGCAGATTATACCAAACCGTAAAGCTTAAAGACACCACAAAAGGGCTTTGAACTGATATTTAGTGGCGCAATTAATCTATAGATTTATAGATTTATGTCAAGAAATAAATCATTGTCAAGTCAGTAACTTTTTTTCTCCCCATCCACTTGGATTTTCTCGCTGTGCTGGCAGTCGGATCAGAACCAGGGCAACTTTGTGCTGTGACTGCCATTAAAATTTACGATCCGGTCATTCAATTCCATTTAACTCATCAGTTCTTTTAAATTTTGGCTTGTTCCACGTTGAGATAGATACAGATAGCGTGGCTTGGCTCCCACTAAGTTTGGCCCTGCATCTGTTTCTGTTGTGTCGATTAATTGGGGTTCAAAGAACTCCGTTAGATATGCAAATGTATCTCACAGATACGCGTGGCTGCAGCACAGATCAGAACCAAAGGCAGAAACTGAAACAGAAACCTTTCATTGTGAGCGATGATGACCAAACCTTTAACGGTACTCCAAATCCCAGTCCCCTTGGCCGCCAAACACAGTTACACAATCAAACTTATTGAAATGCAAATATTATTTCATCCGGAGCTTCCCCGTTTCCCCCACCCGCCCTGCATTCGGTGCAAATGAGCAATGTCTGCTTTCAGAGAGTTCATCGAACTCTGCCGGGCGGCGATCGGTTGGTCGCTTTATGCTCCCCATAAAGTTTGGGCCAAATATTTTGCTTTAATTTGCAAGAATTCCGGAGTGCAAAGGAATGTTTGTTGCAATGAATTGCAGAATTTGTGGCAAGGAATTTCGGAACTAAACGGAAAATACGGGACCACCCAGTCATAAATTGCGGAAATATTTAATTTTTTAGAGCAGAAATGGAGTGTTTCCTATTTTATTTGTTTTTGGATATATTTAGCATATTTAGATATATTGTGTTATGTAAATTTCATAACACAAAGACCTTATAATATATAACTCTCTACCACTTCTTCAAATTACTGTTAAAAGATATATCAAAAGTAATCCGAATTAAGATTTGTGTCATACTCTATCCCCTTTTAAAAAATAAACTTAAACATTAGCTATAAACGCTATGATTAGCCTTAATACTAATTAAGACGGTTGTCGCACTCTGTTGAAATATTCTCAACTATAACTGTCAGTATATTAGCGATAATTGGGATGTATAATGTATAACATCTTTATGTTAATAAACAAAAAAATTGAATGAATGTCTGAACATTCAATTCAATTCACTGCAATAAATGATGAAATTTACGAGTGGCAATCCCGCTTATGTAGTTAGCACATTACCCTGGTTCCCGAGACCACAAAAAAAATAACAATAAAACTACCTGAGCGTGTATTTCAATAATATCTGTTGTTGTTTTTGTTTGCAGAAGCACCTGCCAAGTTGTCTGAACAATTCAACGCCACTTCACACTGGATTACTCACATTTCTGGTCAATCAAAATTGATAGGCCGCCATAAAGTCGAAACACGACTCGAACGGGATATGCAAAATTATCAATATTTAACAGGGGGGAGTGGAGCGTACAAATAAATTGAGGCGTGACCACCGGACGGTGGCTGGTGAAATGTCAGGAGTCTCTAATTACCATAGACAGGCAGGCAATGCCTGCGGTCGCTGTCCAGAAATTCCGAGCTGAGAGAGATGGCCAGGACAAAGGCTGAAATTGGATTTCGCATTTTACCAAAGTTAATTGGCAGCAAATTGCAAACGGCAGTCGGGCGGAAAAGAGCTGTAAGTTGATATGATTACGGAAATTAATGCATAACCAAGGTAAATTCAATTTCGGAGATTTCACATAGGAAGAAGCCATCGATTTTTCTTTACCAGCATTTACCAGCATTTTCATCGCATCTTCTCCCCTTGGCCAGTTGCCCAAACTAATCTCTCAATCAATTTTCATTCACGGCTCATCATCACATCGCCACCTGCCCAGCCTTTTTCTGCGGTGCGATTTGTGGTGTAATGAAATGGACTTTCGTCATCATCGGATTGCATTTTCACAGATGCAACCAAAGTTTAGGCAGAAAACTGCAGGCAGACTGAAAACTGCAAATGAAAACGAAAACCCACACAGACTTGCTGCCTGGCTCAGCAATTTTGGCTTGCGTGCCGAGCATTCTGGCCAGCTAGCCTCTTCTTTTTTCCTGCACTGCAATTTTTCCAAAAGAAAAGGCTAAGTGGAAAAAGTTTTCAGCTTTTGTTCAGCGAAAAATTTGTTATCTGGCGCTCTTGCCTGCAATTAAGTTATGAAATATTTTTTGTGCAAAACGCTGACTAAGCTCATTCCACGACCCACTGACTTACTGGGCAAACTACGGAAAAAAAATATAAAAGGAAAAAAAGAGTAATAGGGAAGCGATGGTTGGATGGGTAGTACGCCCGGATACAGAGATACGCAGATACTTTTGTTCGATGTGACAGGCACACCAACATTACTCGCCACGTATCTGGCCAGTCAGCACCTGTTTCCTCCTCACCTGTGTGCAAAAAAAAAGGTGTCCTTGTTGTCACAGTAAAGTAAGTAGAAAAAGGACTGTCAAAAGGTGACCTTTTTGCACTGATTTCAATGGAAACGTGAGGGCAATTTACCCTAAGTAAGTAAGGAATTTACTGCAGAATACAGTGTGGCTCTGTGTGTCCTCTTCAGGGAGGTTTGCCTGTGCTTATCGTGAGCATTTTCCTATTTCCCTGCTGCTGCCTGACAGTAGTATTTTTCCCGCCATTCAGGCGACACTTTCCCTCAAATGAAACTGTCAACAGGCGGCGCACAATCTATGAAATGCAACGGGACAATTTGAGCAGACACGACATCATTATTCAGGTGCAAATGCTAAGGGGTACTGCTTCCTCCCGCCAACAAAAGGTGGCTCTTATGGGTGGGTTTAGTAGTGGGCGTAAAGCGTTCACAAGGCCGACAGCGCTCTGTCGTGACCCCCCCGGACAATGTCGTCCATCAATTTTATGACCGGTCCGAGGGAGTTGAGGAAGCCATGGTAGTCAGTCAGAGAGGCTATATGTAGAGGCTGTAGCCGAAGCAACGAGATGGAAGCTTGGCCAAAACCATAACTCAACCAACAGTAGTCAACACTGACATTTATGAGCCACCGAAAGCAGACACATAACTATGCAGCCGCAGCCAATTGGAGCTAAAACAAAGCTAAAGCTGGTGCACTCAGAGAAATACATGATTTTAAGCATATTAATAGAAATATTAATGAAGAGAATTTAATACTTCAAGTTAGCTATGCAATTGTGTCTCTATTTTATTTTTAATTTACTTTCCAAACCTTGAAATACATTTTATTATAATTAAACATTAATAAGTTAAGCTACCAGTGTACCTATGTCACGTTTTGGTCTAAATGAAACGGCACACACTCACAAAGATACATTTTCAAGTTATAAAAGTATGATTGAGCACTTTTTTATGAGGAAAGCCAGAAATCCGTCTGCTAACTGCAAGTCATTAACATTGTTTGCTGAATTAAGTTTGGCGTCTTCTTGAAATTTAAATAAGTCATCGGTGGTTGCGAAACACGTTTTCTTAATGACGTTTAAATTAATCTTAGTTGGAGCAAATTCAAGTCTTTGAATGTATTATTTATCTCTAATGGAGACGAACGCTGACCAAATATTATGAATACAACACGTGACATGATGGAGGAGTCTTTAATTAATAATTTCCTGATATGAAATGCATTTTTAAGTTTACCGAAAAGTTATATAAAATAAACTAAAAACAATCTTATATAGTTAATCCAAATATTCAGCAGAAAAATGGGATTTTCAAAGAGATCTTTTAAGAAACTAGTTTACTTTAATTTATGAGGCAAATAAAAAAATTAATTCAAGGGGTAGAGCATCTTACTATTTAAGCAAACATGATTATCAATTCATGTTTATTAAAAGTTGAATTAATGAATGCATTTATATTAGGAATTGTTGTTCTTAGAATATACTAAAGGCATTCTAAACAAAATATACAAAGTTCAAAGTTTATTATAAGTGTAATCTTGTTCAATTTGAAGATAATTAGTTTACTTATTAATCATTTCTTATAGCTTTAATAGGTGTTAATATCTTCACTATCTCTTCAATGTCTGATAAGCTTAAAACCAGTTGTATTGCAAAAATAAGCTCAATGTATTTTTAAGTAGAGACTTTTTCTCTCTTTTTAATTAATTGCATATTATTAATATGGATGGAGGATTATTAAGAGGGAATTAAAAATGAATACATTTTAATTTTAGAAATAATTAAGCGTTGCTTATAAAAAACAGATAAGAAATCTTGAAGAAGACAAATTGAATCTTTGGATATTTCCGAAACAAATTCCATTTCAATGCCAATAAAAATGCATAATACTTAGGAGTATGTGTTATACAGATTAATTTGAATTCTAGCCACGAAAATCTGGTAAATTGTTTTATACATTCCAATCCTCAATTCTTTAAGTGTTTCCTACATTTTCAAATACTGTTTTTCTTAGTGCACCTGCTCTTTGTGATTTGGCATTTGTCTTTTGTTGGGGATTCGTGAAAATTGTTTAGGATTGTCGCCTCTTTGGGGGCAGTTGGCGTTAATGTGGCACGAAGTCTGTGTCTGAGTATGAGTCTGAGTCTGGGACTGAGTCTGAAGTCTGGCAGCTGCTAAATGTCAGATAAATACAAAGAGTATCCCCGCCAACTGACCTTCCCCACACAAACTTCTGCTGTCTGTTTTTTTGCTTTTCTTTTATATTTTTTGTGCATTTACAGTGACATTTGCCCATTTGAAATTCGCGATGGGTTAGGCTTCCTCTCTGACCCCCTAAAGCCCCCTTTTAACCCCCGATTTCCATTAAATATGGCCAATTTGCGTGGCTCGAACCGTCGATCGAATGCATAATTAAAATCGCATCGAATCGTTGATTTCTTCGTTGGCACTGTAATTTGATTCAGAGTTTTGTATATTTTTTTCTGCCATCCAATTCGCCGACTTAATGGGTCTCGTTAGACGCGCCTCGACCATAAGCACTTCATCATCCTCATTTGCTTTAATATCATCATCGCAGGTGGGGAAACTTTGGCCCAACCTCCGGAAAGAAACCAAGAAAAACGAGCAGAAAAAAGAATTCTAGGTGGGGGGAGGAAAATCACAGCGCTTCTGTGTAGTTTACGCCAAATTATATAAACAATTTGGTTAAGTGTAATCAAGTTGGCCCCGGCCAAGAGCGCGTGGCAGTTTCCAGGCCACATGTTGCAGTGCTCCTCCTCGGGATTAATTCGATTTGTCCGCTAGAAAAGTTATATTTCGAGTTGAACTTCCACTTCTGCTTTCTGTTGCCCCAGACATACGACATTGGGGCACAAAGTTTTCAATTCCATAAGCGTTAATTTGATTGCCACAACTTTGTCGACCCCACCAGAAGGCCAAGAAAAAAGACACTGGGGGAAATAGGTTGCTCTCTTTCTTTGAAGTTCTATTAAAGGAATATTCTTTCATTTAAATATAATTTCTACAAGGATAGGTGCCCCATTCACACTTATATATATAATATATTCACCCACTTCTGTGACCCAAATTTTTCCCTCTGCACTCGCATTAAATATTCAGCAGGCAGGAAGGAAGGAAGGGCTTGGGAAAAGAGTGATTCAAGTGCATTCAGCGAGTTTCCTAATTAGCAATGAATGACAAATGTTCGCAGTTCACCCTCAGCTCCTCTCAATACCCCTGGCACCACACCGCCCCCTGCCAATGCCAGACAGATGCCGTCATGAAGCGTGTGCACACATAAATTTTACAATTCACCTTGAAAATGTAAGCATAAACGGCGTCCCAGATGGAAATCGCAATCCAAAACCGGTCCAAAGTCTATGTTAAGCATCGTAAAAGCGAAAGATGAGCTGGAAAAATTCCACAGGGGGTTCGACGAGGTGCTTCCCAACAAGGAAGTGGGTTAACTACCCAAACACACATACAAAAAAAAGATTACAGCCATAGATCCTAAATAATCAAGTGATTTGTATTGCTTTATATATTAATATATATTTATTAACATTTTTAAAATTAGTATATAAATCTTCCCTCTATCATATCCCTTCAATAATTATCCTAAATGTTATATTTTTTATATAAACTTACATCAAAATGTCTCTAATCTCTTGCCAATATTTCTTTCTGTGATCTAAGCTCCTCTATATCCACATCCAATCAGTGAATTGTCATCACTTTCATCTCGGGATTCCTGAATCCATCACTGGTTTTGGCCTTCACAAGGCAGTGACTTTCGTTTTTCAAATAAATACATCGACATCTCTATTGCCAACCGGTTGCCATTGCGCGGCTAATTAGCAAACAAATATTGGCTAAAAAGCTCGTCTCAAATTGGTTTAATTACGAAACAAACAAAAATTGCAAAGGGGGCGGTCTAAATGATAAATACCCGGTTAACTCTTAACTTAATTGAAGCAATTGGTCGATTGTGTTTTAAAATAAAGCAACAAAAGAATTAATTTATCATCCAAAACCAGACTCTAATTGGTGAAATATTTCAAATTAGATAAGCAATTTAAAGCAGGCGAAGCTGCTAAGAGGGGTTTGTGTCCTAGATAAGGTGGGGAAATTACTATAAAGGATACATCCTAGGGAAGGGATATTTATTAGATTTCTAGGAAAACAGTTTTAAAAATGAATTCATTTTAAGATGTTTCTAAAATATTTAAAGTCTGCATTCTTTCTTCAAGAAAAAGGTTTCAAATATACTAAAAATTTAATAATTCCCTTGACGGAAAAGGTCCTTGTTCCCAAAATAGTTGGCAACGCGTCCGTGGAACCAGTTCCACAACCCCCTTTCCAGCACACTGGTTCCATTCTTCACTCTCTTAAGGGTTGATTACGGTTGCCTTTCCAGCAGAAAAGGAGCACCATAACAGAGAGCGAAAAAGTGCAGACGAAACGCAACCAAAACAAATGCCGACAATTGACTACGTGACTAAAAACGAGGCAGCTTCCTCCTGCCGGCCTGACCCCCATTATATAAACACACACCCATAGAGGGGAAAAAAAACTACTTATATATGCGTCAATCTATGCCTGCACAGACATTTTCGAGTCCAGATATTTAGAGGCTTATCGCCAGGCCGCTGGAGATGGAAATGGGGCGCTGCAGGGAGATGGAGAGAGACAGAGAGAGAGAGAGAGGTCCGGCGGTCAATTGAAACGCCGACCATGTGGTGACAAATACAGATACATCTAGCTCTCAGTCTCTCTCCTTGTGTAAATGAATGAAAAATCATAGAATATGTCACACACAGAGCATTTCTCCGTAATCAAAATCGAATATTCAATTTTAGTTTGTCCCAGATTCTGTTATCAGTGCAAGGCGGAAGCGGGACAAGAACACGTCAGCAAGGCCCAAAGATGACATTCTAGAACATGTATTCAGAGAAGGAATTCCAAAAGGAAAATGTATTTAAATAATCTGAAAAGTATCTAGATTTTAGGGGAAAATGTGAAGGCAAGTCTCTAACATAAATGCAGTTCAAGGAACCCTCGAACGAAACTCTTAAGTATCCAATTTCTTGCTTATCTTGCTTAAGTATCAAATATTCCTTTGCAGCTTTTTTTAACATACGTATCTGACAGATAATACTCGAAAACCTACCCGATTTCCTTTGGTATTTTCTGATGAACTTGTTGCTTTGGTTGTCTGTGAGATTTGCCGCTGTGCAGAATCACCTGAGACGTTCTTTGTTTACAATCCCTTGAGAACACTGCGATTGCATCGCCCCGGTACGCACTGCGATTGCGTATCTCACAGATACAGACGCGCACTTAACCTAGACAAAAAACCACAACGTATATGCGCGTATCTCTGGAATGTATTTTCGGTACGGTCCTGTCTGAAAATTCTGGAATTTGCCTTCCCGTTTGATTTTCGAACCGAATTCCAAACACTTTTTAAAGCGAGATACTCTGTCTGGGAATCACTGCGTCCGCGCGCTGAGCAAATTGGAATGGAACTGATGTTGTTGCCGCTTCGTACGCCCGTAGATAAAGATACATTTCCAGAGAGTTTCTTTTATGATTTCTGTTTTGTATTGCTTTTCTACATGTAGACAGAGAGAGAGAGAGAGAGAGCAACACACCTACACTTCAGGTTGGAGAGCCACAGATACATTCCACAGTACACATACTGGCTGCTCTCTCAGCTGTGGACTCCATTCGAACAGCTGTTCAAGGCGCGACCGTTGAAATTGGCTCAAAAGTATCTCGTGGATTTATTTCTTTATAAAATAGAATTGGGCTTTGGAAATTCATGAAAATATTTTAGGAAGATACTTAAATTTCAGTTCGATTTATTCAGAACTAAAAACAAATGAATGCCTCGAAGTATGCTTAAGAATACCATGGGATAAATGTATCTACACTCGATTAAAAATACTTAATTTTCCTGTAGTGTAGAGCACACTTTTAGGCAGCTTTTCCATGTCAAAAATATGTGTTTTTTAAAGATAAAAATCAATTCTAAATAATTTATCACATTTTATTTCAAATCTTTTAATATACCTTAAGTTATTTTTCAACCTTTCAAACCTTTCTTTCAATAATAAACTCATCAATTTATATTTAACAAAATTTGGCATCTTTTTTTATTCGCGTCAGCAAAAATAAAGCTTTTCCTTCGTCACTTACAAATGGTAAATAAATACATGGATTCAGTGTTGGTTTTAGTTGTTGTTTTTCTTCTTTTCTGATGGACCCGACGAGTGTCTGGGCCAGGAATATTTATAGGACAGCTCCTCTTCCCTAATCCTCTTTTACCGTGAAGGAATGCGTCAAGCCCTCATAGGGATACTTGCCGCCCAGGATGTACTTGTACTCGCCCGAGTGCCGGATGCGGTATTCGCCGGGCAGCGTCTGCGGACTGATGTTCCAGTAGATGTCCAGCTCGCTGAAGCCCAGGATCGTGTTGGTGCGGTGCCAGATCATTCTGCAAAGGGATATAGTTATACATTTTAATATAGTTTAAGTCCTTTTGATTTCCACTCACTTTGTCTCCCAACTGGCGTCCGTGTAGGCCACCTTCCAGCGGTCCTCGTTGATCTTACGCTCGACGGTGAAGTACGTCTTCTCGGTGAAGAGGTTGTTACGCGGATTGCCGGATATGTAGGTGACCTTCACGGTGTCATTGATGCCGTACTGCTGTTCAGGCTGCGACTTAACATAACCAAAGTCCGTGTTGATGGGATGTCCATCGAAGAGCACTCCCGTATTTAGCGACAGCATCACGTCGTTCATGTACGGCGGACTCGGACCCGCGTCCACTGTCTCGTTACTCATCATGGCCTTGGTCAAACGCTCGAAGACGTCCATGTAGATGGAGTGGGTGTGAGGTCCAAAGATAGTAGATGCCGCCTCATAGCGCTGTGCCTGATACTCCTCCGGAGTCACCGTGTAGCTGGTGTAGATGTTGGTCAGACCGGCGATGATCACCTCGGTATCCGTTCCCGTGGCAGAGGCAGCTGCCCTGATTTGATTCCTCAGACGACGACCCGCCATCGTCGTGAACTCACAGGGCACGGCGGCAATGATCACATCGCCGATCTTGAGGAGCTGGTCGGAGACGATCTTCGGCTGCCACTCATAAGGGAAGGTGGCCTGCAAGTAGAGATATTTATAAATATTTATTCCTTGTAGAAACCCTGGCAAAACTCACCCTTCCGGTGGCCAAAAGGATTGGCTTCGGCGCATGGCAAGCAATGTCCTCCTGCGAGGGCGCCGCTATAAAGTCGCGCACAAAGTTCCACATGGCATTGTCCGTGGTCGTTCCCTGCTCGAAGCTAAAGGCGCCGGGACCATCGGTGGTTCCTGCCGCAAAGCTATAGCCCATGGCCGGCTGGCAGCCGCGAACCTTGTCGATCTTCCGGCTCAGCGGATTGTAGGTGCTGCCATTGTAGTTGGGCATGTCCACAAACTGATGGATAAACCTCACATCGCCGACCACCTCCCGGTTCAGATAGAACTCATCATCGGGTTCACCTGGCCGCTCATTGATCAGTCCCAGAGCGGCATCGGCCAGCCTCTGGCCCAGGATCTGGGTGCTCTCGAACATATCCTTGCCGGGACCGGAGGCAAAGCAGTCGCCCTCGCCGGCAGGACAGCGGGAACTAAGCAAATCACATTCATTGCCAGAAATCGAACACTTGGGACCCATTATATTCGGCGAAACATCGCCCAGATTGGAGGAGCAGAAGGCACCCACGAACTTGCCCTTGCCGGGCATCTTGTTGGGATTATATTCCTTTTCCAGGAGCAGAGCGGCATAGCCCACATTGTCGCTGGTCACCAGTTTGTTAGTATTATTCATCGAGGTCGCATGCACCGCGAACCAGTTGAAGGCGCCCAGCAGATTGTTCTCCATGTCCATAAACCTCAACTGGGTTAGCTGCTTGTCCGTGTCGTAGGCGTACTGTGCCCGCTCCTCGGCAGGATTACGCAGGTAAGAGCTTGGCGAGCGGTTGATGTTAACATTTAAGACGGTTCTCTTTGAGAGGAAGATCCTGCCGGCCACCAGGTTGTCCGTGGCGCGCTTGATGCACTGCAGGAGTGGATTAAGTTAAATAAAATGCGTTAGTTTTGGTAAGGAAACCGTTGATAAAGAAAACGTACCAAATACAATCCCTGGGCCATAACCTCGAAGGTCTGGGGCACAAATCCAAGAATGGAGATATCGTAGAGCAGGTGCATCAGGAAGCCTCCAGGTGCTCCGTGGGTATGGGTGCCACTGATGGCCACGTTGTCTGTGTTGTAGATGGGTCCATAGCGCGCCTGCAGGCGCTTCACCACCTCCCTCTTCAGGCCATAGCCCATCATTCCGGCATCGGCGCTCACGAAGGCCACACGGTTGCCCTGCTCATCTTCTACCACAAAGGCGCGGGCAAAGACCCTAGTGTGGATGCCACGACCCACCTGCTTGATGTTGGCGTAGCCCATCTAAAAGGAAGGTTCTTTAAGTCCTAGAATTTGATACCTAGCATTAATACTAATTGTGTACTCACAAAATTTATCTCTACTGGCGGTCCAGTGATGTCCGCTCGGCCCACGCCCACTTTGAAGGAGGCACTGGCCAAACTGCAGAGGGAAGTCAAGGCCAAAAAAGCCAAGAAGGCGATCTTGCTAATGGCCATCTTGCACTTACGACACTTAGCTTTGGTCTGTAAATAAAATTGGAATATTTAATAACTTTATAATTAGTTTGTGGACTATTTAATGTCGTATTTTAGAGCATTTATTTTACCTCCCTTTTTAGCTTTAATTTATTGTTAATAAAAATGTAGCCATGTTAGGTAATCTACCGTGATACACACCTATTAAAACGTAACTGTTCGTGACATTATTAATGTTTGTAGATATATAGATAATGGCTGAGAACATTATTTAAAAATATTTAAAGTGTTTATCTTTGACATACATTTGGAGCAATTATAAATGCTTAAAAATTTGCGATAAATATTGGTTAGCACTTAATTACAGCTCAGAATATAATTTGACTGGGTTTTTAGAGCAATATTTAGAATAATTATAAAGTATTTAAGCAGGATCTGTCAAATATATACCTATAAGCTTTCATTTATAAAAACAAGTTTATAATATTAGTTTTATTAGCTCTTTATTAAAATTAATTAGGCTGTTAAACTGCTGCTAATTCGATAATCTGTCTGTAAATTGCTGGGAAAATTAGTGAGCTTGATTATGTTAAGTATTCTGCTAATTATTTAATTCCACACTAGCTCTTTGAGGTAATAATTAATACTGAGCATTCATCCAATATTTCCTTGAAGCTCTGATTAAAGAAAGACCCACATACTATAATCAGTAATCTCTTTATTCCTTCAACTCGATTATAAATATATGTCACAGAACAAAGAAAAACGAAGATACTTAGATTACTTTATTAAATAACTTCTTTAACAGTGCACAGGCATTACTCTGCAGATATTTCCCTGAATGGAGAAACCCAAATGATTACAGATACTTAAAGTATCTGGCAATCTCAGGCCTAATTCCATTCGATTGGATTTGGCAATTCGCATATAGATTGCAAATATTTGCAACAAATCAAGGCTTATGACGAAAGCGATTATCGACTGATGGACAGCTGAAAAGCTTGACCATCATCCATCTATCAATCGGCTGTGGAAATAACCCTCCTCGATTCACCTCAACTGCAAATGGGTCTGGGGTTCGGATTCGGGTTCGGAATTGGGGCGTGTGTGACCTCCAGCAATAACAATAACAATAGCAAGACAAGAGTAACAATAACAATAGCCATAACAATAATAATAATAATAACAAAGCAAACAAGCGACCCGCAGTTGGGCGATCAGAGCCGGGGGATCTCTTATCAGACCCGTCTCTGTCTTGGTCTCCGCAACCGGTTTTTATCAGTTGCGAAAGCCAAAGCAAGGGGCTTCTTCAGCAGCTCAATGGCCAGCTTACAGCAGAGGTCAACATTGTGGAATCAAAAATGTAATATTATAAAGATGTTTTCATTTATTTAAATTATTCCTATTATTTGTGTAATGACTTATTCAGCAAATGGTTAATTTTAAAGTGGAGCATCTTTCTTTTATGTCTTATATTTTGGGAAAATAAACTCCCTTTCTTTTTCATTTAAACTGCACTTTAACATTAACCTTGTTCAATAAATACTTTTATGTTCACCGCGAGTGTGTGTCTTGAAACCAAAAGTTGTGGGGTTTTCCAACTCCCACTACCATTCCCGCCCGTCCTCCTCATTTCATTCCCACCTGTCTTCGAGTCGCACTACATGGTGAATCGACTTCTTTTGTATGCAGACGGGGTACCACATAGAACTCTCAGTCTTCCCGCAAATGGCGTTAAGTAGGAAATCGAGTGAGTAATTGCCGTGCATGTAAAGCAGCTTATGGTGTCGCCCCCTCTGCACTCCACCACCAAGCACCTCGTAAACCAGACAACATAGTAAAACCCCATGGTGGTCACACACATACATAATTTGCATAATTTACACTCCACGGGGCTGACATTGAAAACGAAAATTAAATAAATATGCTCGCAGCTGCAGGGCCATCGCAAAAGATACAGATACAGGCTACAGGCTACAGCTACGCATGTGCGGATTCCGATACTCGGATGGATACTTCAGATACTTTTGGGCTTTTGTTCGAAATGTAACGCACACTTACACGCCGAAGAAAGATGAGGAGAGATACAGATGATATAGTGCAAAAGTATCTCTTGGATACAGGCCGCCAAAACGCTGATCGCCGGACAACAGAACGCGCCAATTGAGCGAATTACAGAAGATTTCGGTTGATGAGCCTTTTATACATACACTTTTCGCACTTAATACGGCTCTCACACACGCTTCGCTTGATTTATATTATATACATTCCCGCTGAGGTTGCCTGCACTGATTTAGGGATGCTCGGACTCGTTTTTCGGTGGGTTATGCAACGGACTCCTGGGCACTCGACGCGACTACTCAGAGACTCACTTCAGAGCGCATTAAGCATTGAAATGGCCGGTTTAAACTTGGCCCGGCTACCAATTATTGTTATAATTATTGTTATAATTACAGTCAGCTTATCACACGCTCGCTGGCCTTTTAATTAGTGCCAAATGGGGGCGATTATCCGTGCCGTTTTTATGTACATCGTTTGCAGTTGCAGTTTCGGCGCTTGTCGATGCCAAAAAAACCGATTTCAAAACACGCTGGGCCCCCTCTGTATTTTTATTTGGTTTTTCTTGTTTCTTTTTTCCCCCACTTTATTTATCTTTCCACGAACGCGACCGACACTGCGTTGAGTTGTCCCCTGCCCCGAAAACGAAACTATCTCAAAGTTGAACGAAAACGAAACGAACGAGATCCGTGAAACTGTCGCCTGCTCTGCGCCCAAGCTGGCACTCGACTGATCGACCCAACCAAACCGATTCCAACCCAATCCGTAGATTCCGATTCCGAATCCGAATCCGAGCTCGCGGCTTCGGCTTTCGGCGTTTTGCATCTGTGAATGGTTTTTCGGCTCTTTGGTTTTTTTTATTGTATCTTTTGGCTCTTCGGGGGCGTACGTGCGGTCCATCGGTCAGTTGGTCAGTCTCTCAATTGCTGTTTGTTTACACGAATCCGAGCTTGAAAAGTATCTTACGAATTGTTTGTCAAAATAGATGTGGGAAAGCTATATCGCGAACTTATGTTTATGTTGAGTTTTTACTTTACTGTAGCTTGTTGTTAAAGATTTATGGATACGCAAAATTATATTTAATATTAAGATATCAATAAGCTGATCATTGTGAAAGATCAAAAATGAATGAAAATGTGGTTTAATTATTTAGAATCGTATTTATAGTTGCTAGCTATTACTTGTGACTTAGTTGCTAGCATTTAGGACCTTTATGCTAAAAAAAAACGATAATGTGACCTCCTAAAATAAGTAGCCATTATTTTAGAATTATAACTTTATAAGAATGATAATTATAATTCATATTTTATAGTTCCTATTATAGTTTTTACTTTCTTATTCTTTTTACAACCTCCTCGAAGGTTGTCCAATATATGCGCCTTCACTGTTTTTGTATGGCTTCGCCCCGATCTGCATGCCTTAAATAATCCGGCGATAGCTTATCATATCGCGGCATTAGTTTCCGCAGATCAGGGTTTAGATTGGGCCACTTAGTGCTTAATATTGGAGTGTAAACAAGTGTGAACTTTGACCTCCCCCGCAAAGAGAAGATAATTTGTGATATTCGCAAATTTGCACAACTTATTAAATTGGCTAACTTACCCGAAAAGTATATGGTATATAGAAAACCCCAGGAAACCAGGAGAAGGAGTCAGCCGACTTCCTTCAAGATCAAGCCACGCGCTACTACTGAATGGAGGGCCAAAGATTTTCCACAATCAAATCGATTCGGCGCTGAGGGGTCTTTTAAATAACCAGGCGATAAGAAGGTAACTATCGCCTATTTTTGAGAGTATTACCTAGATTAGCCATGTTTTATTTGCAGCGATACGGATTAGGTACGTGCAATTGGAAGGGGCAAAATACCGCTTTCTTCTATAATATCAAATTTTGCAACGTTTTACTAGAAATCGTTTATTAATAAACTCTTTATTAACCTTTAAGAAAAAGAGCAAATTGTAATTTATCTTAAAACTACAATTAAACTTAATTTTAAACTATATCGGCGGTAGAAACACTGTATTCAATCCGTGGTTATAATGGGTATATCTATATGGAATATACGCATTGCAAGTGTTTACTATGTATACTTTATTATACTTTTTCGGCACGTGTAGTTGCCTTAATTTCATTGTCACAATGATAACCCAACATTCGGCTAAATAAAGCATTTTAGCAAAAAATCGAATTATAATGATAGCACGAATAAGACGCATAAGCATTAATCAACAATACAACATTCATTTTGTATTTAAATTAAAATATATACAGGGCATTTTTTTAGTTTTTTTTTTAACGAAAATAACCAGGTTTTTAGTACATTTAAGAAAATGCAAATACCGTTTAAGAAAAAACAAAGCCCATACGAGCAGCAGGAGCTGAAAGTGCATGCCTATGTTCCAATTATTCTTTATAAAAAAAGGTTAATGCTGGCAGATATTCCAAATATTTCTAATCATTTGCTCTCTATTGCAATGACTTTTTACAAAGCGGGCGCCAAACAATTTAAAAGTAGAGCTGTAGCAGAGCAAATTTATTTATTTAAGTGAAAACATCGATGTTCGAAAACAATATCGATGTATCGCCCTTTACAAATACATCGTTAGTATCGATAGTCTTGGCAGCTGGCGAACATATGTTCGGAGACGACGCCACCTGCGAGACCTTAGAAATTATGAGTAATAAGCCAGAATATTGCCAAATAAAACAACAACAAAGCCCAAGACAATAAGTGCGGAGAGCGAAGAGCAGGGAGCACCTGGTACGAAGGCAATAAACTGGAGGAATACGAGAAGCAACAAAAGAAGCCATGTCGAAGGCGGTGAACAACATGAGCATGGGCGTCGTGGAGCCGCAGGAGCGGATGAAGCACCTGTCGCACTGCGGAAACCTCATCGAGGTTGACAAAAACATGCCAGTTACGCGGTGAGTCCGGACCCGGGAGTCCTTCGCCTTCAGGGTCGCGCCTGGCCTAGGCTCAGGCTCAGGCTCGTCCAAGGCCGCCACTGCGACCTTGCCAAGCTCGAAGGCTTCTCTCACTCACAGTCCAACGTATATATGTGTGTGTGTCCTTGCAGCTATTATCGCTCCGGCACCGAGATGCTGCGCATGGCGAACGTCTACCTGCGGGAGGGCAATCACGAGAACGCCTTCATCCTCTATTTGCGCTACATGACCCTCTTCATCGAGAAGATACGCCAGCATCCGGACTATGGCAGCGTTAAGGCCGAGGTGCGTGACATTAACAAGAAAATCAAGGACGAGATCATGCCCACGACGGAGAAGCTGCGTGCCAAGCTCCTCACGCACTACCAGCGCGAATACGAGCAGTTCTTGGCCAGCAAGGAGGCGGAGCGAGTCCGTGAGCTGGAGCGGGAACGCGAACGGGAGCGAGAACGACAGCGCCAGCGGGAACGAGAGCAGGCCGGCGGTGCTGGTGGTGTGCCGTCTTTAATTCCAGCCAACCTGCATGTGCTCATCGACGAGGGTAACCAGCCAACGGCCCCAGATCTGGGACTCTTGGATCAGGTTGTCTATCCCAATGACTTCCCCACGGGCGCCAATCGAAGTCTGCCGGGTTCGGGACTCCTGCTGCCAGCTGCCAGCAATGATGCAGCCGCCGACAAGACAGCCAAGTGAGTTTTAAAGAATTTTTCATAATAGTTAATAGGCCTCGTGACAGAATAAATGTCACTAAACTTTATGAGTAACCGCAGGGGCTATAGAAACCATGTACATACATGGAAAATTCCATGACACATTAGTAATTGAAATCCAATATAGTTCCTCAAGACCGGTCGAAGTATTATGATACGTTCTATTGGGGATATCCCAACAAACATGCACCCCTATTTAGCAGGCAAGGTTTCTCGTTTATCAGCCGATCATTTTTATTTGCAGCCATAAAATACGATCCCCACTTTGATTAAACCTGATAAGGCGACTGATACAGTCATTAAACTGAAACTTCTATTATCTTTATGACTTGATACGATATTTATTAAAGGTTTAGAAGCTTTAAATAATGATAAAAATAATCCCATATACTTAAACTTATATAATTCCAATTTATATGAAATTTTCTTCTAACCTTTTTCAGCTCCAAGCCCAGCTTTGATCGCAACCAAAAGCCGGCCTACAACCGCACGGATTCACTGCTGGCGGGCTCACTGCGCCTTG
Organism: Drosophila kanapiae; assembly: GCA_008042475.1. NCBI lineage: Eukaryota > Metazoa > Arthropoda > Insecta > Diptera > Drosophilidae > Drosophila > Drosophila kanapiae. The sequence continues at coordinate 34,564 of VNJM01003350.1, forward strand.
TCCACGTGCCCGGGGATACGATGGAGGTGTTCCTGAAGCTGGCCCATGCCAACACCTCTAAGAACATAGAAACGTGCGGTGTTCTGGCGGGTCATCTCTCTCAGAATCAGCTCTACATCACACACATCATAACGCCGCAACAGCAAGGAACTCCGGACAGCTGTAATACGATGCACGAGGAGCAGATATTCGATGTTCAGGATCAGATGCAACTAATAACTCTGGGATGGATACATGTTAGTAGTCTTTCACATTTAAATTTAGGTTAACTGATAGCCAATCTTATCTCAAAGGCAGAGTTCGGGCACCATAAAGATTTAACACAAATCTCTTGAGTGATTTAAGGGATTATATAATATATATAGTTTAAATTTGTATGATAATGCTTACCTTTAAAATTCCTTGAATATTTGCAGACCCATCCCACCCAGACTGCATTTTTGTCCTCCGTCGACCTGCACACACACTGTTCCTACCAGATGATGATGCCCGAGGCTCTGGCCATTGTGTGTGCCCCCAAGTACAACACGTAAGTAGCCCAACCCAACCTGTGACTCATTCAAAGGTAACACCCACTTATCTATTATCTTATCCCCATTGCAGCACTGGTTTCTTCATACTTACGCCTCACTACGGACTGGATTACATTGCCGCATGCCGGCAGTCGGGCTTTCATCCACATCCCAATGATCCGCCGCTGTTCATGGAGGCGCAACACATCCGAATGGATGGGCATGCCAAGATCAAGGTTATCGATCTGCGCAGATAGTCAGCGGATGGCTGCAACCAGTGATTAAACCAAGGAAATTACAGAGATTTAGTAGGGCGATAGAGAGATTAACTATTTTCGGGGCATAGAGAGAAAAAAGAGAATTGTATTTTTGCAAGCTGTTGATCCGAGCTGATCGTCTACACGTCACGTTTAAAAGCACTCTGCGGCATTTGTTGTTATTTATTGCGTTTTCGGCCTATACGTTCTTTGCATTCTTTCACCTAAAAGGACCCAATGTGATTTGCAATTGTGGCTTACCGTTGCGTTCGTTACTATCTATATATATTTAATATGTTAGGCATTTGGCGGGGCACTCTCTCCGCACACACAACACACACACTCACTCGGACACAGGCACTAACTTACGCAGCTTACAGTGCAAACTATTCGGAATGCTCCTTTTAGGGGGTTTGACCCATTTTTAAAAGGGTTTCTTTAATTTTAAATTAACATTTTATTTTGCAAAGCACCTAAGACTTACAACTTTGAGTTTTTTAGCAGTTATTATGTAATTAATTGAAAACTTATACAAATTGTTGTTTCTTTTTTATGTTTAAATAATGTAAAGTTTCCGAGAACAGCGAGTCGAAGTAATACACCACAAAAAAGTTCTCCAATGTTCAACAATATTCCAAAATCAACAACAAGGAAACTACTATCATAATTTTATATTTTGTTACTTATATACTATGTTATTTTAGCGACATCGGCTGTCTTAAATCCTTTTAACCACATTTGGTAAATAAGTTTTAAAGTCAATTCATTATTTTTAGATTTTTGGGTCTCCCTTAAGAGGAAGCGTTTCCTTCTACAGCTTACTACTTGTAATAACCTGTTGTTCAAATACAAAAGAATCATCATGAAATGCTATTATTAAAATTGTGTGCATGCTTACCTATTGTACTAAACCGAATAAATATTTATGACTAAGCAGATGTGTTTTATGTATTATTTATTAGCTTTTGATACCTCAAATATTAATTCAAAGGATCTTCAGTAATAAATTCAAAGATCTTGGAGTGACACCCTGTGTAAAAGGTAACTATTTATGTTATTATATTAATTATTTATACATCTAGTACTTACAATAAATTTTGTTTATAATTTTCCAAGCTCAAGGAAACTTTTACCAGATGGCGCTGCGAATTTCCCACCATATAGCGCAGCTGAGGAATTTCCCCTTGTAAAAGCTCTAGTTTTTCCATTACAGGCAAACAGCTGTAACAAAACCAATGGAAAAATTAAATAAACAATCTACTAAACATACTATATTTTTTTTTTAATAATATTTCACCTAAGCATTTTATTTCTTTATAATAGTCTCAATTTTCCACCTCAAAGAATTGCCAAAGTTAGCATTTCCCTTCCGCCTTAACATTTCCCAACGCAACCTCTTCACTGTTAAGTCATGCTTTCCATGTTGTCGCCCCCCAGTTTAGCGCGTTTTCTCGACTTGCATGGTTGGTCCTGTTCTCCCGTTGTCAAGGTCCTGTTCCCAGTGCAGCAGCTGTCACCTCCATCCATTCGTTGTCCAAAAGGAACAGGAACCTGCCGTGTATTGCGTCCACGTCCCAGTGTTAATCCATAGGCCAAGACAAGATTAACGCAATTTTGTGCGTACAAATCGATAAGAGAACAGCTCCTTGAAACAGCAACCCACCCCTGCCATTAGCTTCCTGCCTGGACTTGGCTCCCCGCTGAACTTGAACTGCTGAAGGTGAAGCAAAAGCCAAAAGCCAGAGCCCCCCAACTACAGAAACACCCACCCGGAGAGAGCCGCCCCCACCCGGATAATGCCAGTGCACATCCCGTGTCCGGTTAATTGGATACCCGCCCTGCAAGTCGCCCGATGCCAAGAAGTAAGTGCACTTGGCGGAGCTTAGTCTTTGTATATTACCCAGCGTATATTGCCCTGCATCCCTCCTACTGCTGCATCAAGTGTCCGCCAGTTTGTGTCTTAATTACCACCGCCACCCGCTTTGGGGGTGGTGGCACCGCCTATTCAGAGCTCAGAGCTCACCGAGGATTAGGGGCTCGTGTCTAAAAATAAGTGCGGCTGGCAAGAGGAATGCGAAGAACAAAAGTGCCGACTGACTGAAAACGTATAAAACAGATAGTTCGCCTTCTTATGTTAAATAAATATCATATTATAATTGTATTATTTATTATAAATTAAGTTGTTGGGTTCGTTGGAATAACTGGTTTCCGAACTATATATGTTCTTATTACACGTATTACCTAAAGAAAGAAGTGAAATATATGAACTATATAATTATTAACCCCTAAGTAAACCTTTTCCCTTCTAAATTTAAAAGAAAAACAAACAAGAGCTGGTAATTCCTCTTCCTAATGACCATCAAGCAAATATACCCCGCCAATACGCTTCTAAATAAAATCTCGCCAACCAAGAGCAATTAATTATGCTGTCTTGGAAATGCTTTACTTTGATCATGAATAGATTGCACTTGGCAGGGCTATGAAGGGCAAGTTAATGGAAGATTGCATAAATCGGGAAAGAACCCACAACAACGAAAGGGTTCTTAATCGAAATGAGCCATGATAAAAGACTGATAAAGGCTGACAGAGCTTCCTGCCGCCATCATCCATCACTCCGCAATAAAAAATAAAACTGAAAAACTAGTATTGTTAAGCGTGTGTGACAACACGGAAGTGGAGAGGTTCCTGGCGACTGCGACTGTGCTTGTCGTGTCATAAAAAGGACACCCCACACTTTGACAGGACTAACAAGGGGGTGAGGGGGTGGACACCCTCAACTGACATTTGGCTAACCTTCATGGCGAGAGAGTCAGCTGATGGTTCGTGCAGAGTAGTTTGCCTGCCTGCTCATGACTGCCGCCCGTAATTGTTCATTTTCATTTTATTTAACGAACTCAAAGGATGGCGGTGGCCTTGCTAAAATTTGATCCGAGGACGCGGGGGTGGAGAAGACGACAACATTCCGTTGGCCGCCCAAAACAACACAATTTTCGCTCACTGCTTGGCTATTTTTAAACTCCCCAAACACGCTTCATTCACGTGCCCTCGGGCCAGCTGGCCAACGGATGCGTAAGTATACGCAATGTCTCTAAGGTGTCTTTGCTGCTCTCTTTTTACTTTTGTCTGTCTCTCTTTGCAATGTGTGTCGCCGTGTGTGTGTGTTTTTTTATCTTGCAATTTTCCCCCAGCACGTGTTTACATTGTAAACAAAGCGGAGCCAAGCAGCTGTGTGAATGAAATGCAACAACTAACTAAGTTTCATAAATTTTCACACTGGGAAATCGTCAACCACTTGGCACGCTCGAAAATTGCGACCTTGCCAGCCATGCATGTGAATGAACAGACGTGGCTAGAATAGTAGAAACCAGGTATGGGATTAAGAGAAGCTACTCCTTTACAGGATTCTCTTAAACTTTCTAATTAACTTGTTGAGTTTTTGAGGAAACCTTAAATAAAAGAAAACCAAATTTGCATTAATTTCATATTAGTTGCTTAAAGTTAATATATTTCAAGTTAAATGGCGCCAATTATGTTTCTATTTCATTGACCGCCGCTGTGTGATGCCCACCTTGAGGCCACTTAGAATGAAATCACTTCCGCGAACACATTGCACCTTATGGATCGTTTACTGCAGTTCTATTATCAAATATATGCCTTTTGTTTTGGCTTTGGGGGAAAAGCCCCGGTCTGGCCAATATCACACACCATTCTGTTTAGAGCGGCTTTAATTATTTTCGCTGTTTTCACAAACACTGCCGCCATGTTAATTGTGAAATTGCAGTGCCAAGTAAAATGAAGAAAACAATAACAAAACCGAAATGAGAATCACAATTAATATGAAAACGAAATGTAATCGCCAGCGGGCTTCTCTTTATTTATTATTCTCTCCCTCTCTCTCTCTGTGAATATCTCTATATTGTCGGTGACGGCGCTGCCTCAGTAACTGAAAGCGGGAAAAGCTCTCGACAAAATCGGAACCGCAATTCAGAATGGAAAAGCAGCGCGTTGCCAGCGGATGTTAGACGGGGAAAATCGTGAAACGCGCGCGTCCCTCAACAAAATAAATATTAAGAATCGAATTCGAAAACGGCGAACTCGACGCTAAATATAACCGGAAATCAGTACATAATTAACTCTGTTAAATATACATAAAAAAATATAGCATAAAAACTATTACTTCAAAAAGAAAATATAAATAAAAAGCGAGTGAAAATCAAAGCACAAGAAACCAGTACATAATTACGATAAATACGCAAAAGTATAGCCTAACCAAAGGTTAAATTCCCGGTTAAAAGAGCATTCAAGATTATCGCGCAATATATCCGCAGATAACGCGAACCTGTCTGAAGTTCGCGGCTTCCCAAGAGACTTTTCGATTGTGTTCAATTCAAATTAGTGAATATGCCAGATAAGGATGAGGTAAAGTTCGATTAAGGAAACTAATTAAATATTTGCCTGATAACTGGACAAATCAAGGAAGTGACTTTCATAATTAAGGCGCGGGCGTTATGAAATAGACGAAAGATAAATATTTGATATCTCGACAAAGCTCGCAAGGCCAAACAATTATATAAAGATATAAAACAATATAATTCCAAGCGAAAGCTTTGAGAGCATCCAGCAATTCAACGGTATTCACCTTCAATCCAACGGATTTGTTGCTCTGCTCACGACTTTGGAAAAGTCACCGCTATTATCTCAGTTTCTCCGTTTGCACTTCTTCTCAGCCTGCAGTCTCCGGATCGTTCCAGTTGCCCCCCTTCTATATAATATCTCTCTGCTCGGTGATCTATCTCTCTTTCTCTCGTGCTGGGATTCTCTCTAGTGTTGCTGTCGTCAATTAGCCAGCTGACTCTGGTCCCATGGCTCACCCTGCGTATACGTAATGTGTCCGTGGTGCAGCTGTCGCTAATTCCCAGCATATTTCTCTATGGAATGAATAGCTTGCAGTTAGTACCAACTTTGCTCACATAATTCGAGTGCATACTTCTCTTGTCTAAATACTTCTCGAGTTTTCCAGCTGCTTTTCACTTACGACTTCAGTTAACGAGGGGTGTCAAAAATTACCCCATCGCCGGGCTAAAACCCGTCAACTACGACAACCACAGCGATAATGAACAGCCGGTTTGACCTTGATGGAAATTGCAAATAAAAACAAAAACTTTGCCGCTCGTGCAACACATTTCCATGGATCCACTGAGAGAAAAGATATTCAATTTAAAATTTCATATTATATCCATTACTTTGGATATTATATTCAGAGTGCTGCTCAGATTTTGCCTTGTGTACCCTCACAGATACAGAGGCCGCAATATAGTAACAGTGACAAGCACGTGCCAGTCGCTGCAGGCGGGGAAAGTCGGGGAAAGCCCTGCAACCTTTAACTGAAGAAAGGCAGGCCGACGACCATGGCCAAGAAGAACTCATTATGCAAATGCAACAAAGCAGAGGTCAGGAAAAAACGTTGCAGGGGCAAAGAGGGAGTAAACACAGTGACGGCAGCGACACAAAATCCGAGCAAACAAACAAACAAACAAATCGCTGCTGTCTGCCGTCACACGGGTCGTATGTGTAACATTTTCCCGCTTGTTGGCGCTGCCCGAATAAAAAGAGGAGCAGAAAAAAAAAAGAACCTGCTTCAAGCTTGCATGAATTTATAAACATGCACAAGTACATTTGGGGGTTTTCAAGTTCACAGTGCAATGGCAACCAAATTGAATCCGGGGGCTTGGGTAGAACTTCCTTTGATTACATTCCCAGCTCGGTCGGATTGAATTGGATTATTTCACGCCCACTGAAGCTGTCGGAAGGCACTAGGTTTTTCTAGGAAAATGTGACGAGGAAAAATGGCACCTAGAAGAAATATGTAAAATAAGCTTAGCCTTCAGGGAATGTGTACACAAAATTAAAAATTTAATCAATTTTGGGCGGCCCGTTGTTGTCGAGACTGGCAAATTGAAAAGTCCATATTAGCTCCCTGTGAAATTAATAATTAATAAAGCCATTTATATCCCTTTTTAAAATGGAAATACATTAAAAGTATAGGAAAATCCTGGCTAACTTTATTTCACTAAATAAATGCAAGTGATTTAATTACGGAAATGTGCATGTAATAAATACAAAATGAATATTAATTAAAAACATTGTAGGCTTTTATTCTTATGCATCGTTAGTTAAAGCGCGCTTAAAAACACTATTTCAACATGGGAAATTTAATTGCTTTTTCATGAGGCAATAGTGCAGATATAGGGAGCCAGGATATATATTAATAATATATGCTCATCAAGGTGAATAAATCAATTTTCAATTGCTCCCAATAAATACTTGATGGCATCGCAAATTGTGCAGCAAATTGCCGGCGAACGAATTCGTTTATTGCCACTGCCAATCGATTGGATTGAGAAAGGTCAATACGACACGTTGACGGATCCAACAGACAGTATAAAGCAATTAGGGGGAAGTGGAAGGCAACAAATAAATTCAATAAGTCCGCAAAACTAAATAAAAACAATACCAAGAAGCTAAGAAGAAATGATGAAGTTAAGATCCCTCGTACTAGGTTTTAAAAGAAACTAAATATGAAATGTAACACAATATTATTAAGAACTGGAAATGAAACTGTTTTCTTTTGCCTTAGAATTAAACATGTATGAAGGAATATTCAACAATTCTTGTAGTTCATGGCTGGTAATATTTTAATCCGCAGATTTCACAGAAATATAATGTTTTCCTTAGTGTAACATCTGCAAATAAAGCTGTCCCACTTGGGTCTACTATCAATCCATATTAATCAATCCATTCTGTTAATGAAATGCCTTCTTTTGATAGCGAAACATATCAATCACTGTTCTCTACTTTACCTAGGGTATTAAAGTTCAATCAAATGCCCAGAATCTAATTACATATTTGCAGAATTTCCCAGTTTTGGGGGTGCCATAAATGACTTTGTTAGTATTGTTTACTTTTTTTTCGCTGATTTTATTATGAAATCTGTTTTTGTTTTTCGCAATTCGCTCGGCGCTCACAAAAACAAAGCGAATCTGGGGACGGGAGATGAGATGCGGGGAACCCCCCGGCAACCGAAAGAGAAAAATTACAATTTCATTGCGTGCTAATCGCATTACGTCAATGGAGCACAGCAATTGATAAATGCGAGCGCTTAAAACCGAGCATTGAATAAATTCAATATTTTCCATGGTGTGGTATTGTCATCGAAGTTGAACTTGTTGTTGACGAAAGCCGCTGACCTTTTTGGCGATTGTTGAGGCGGAATTGTGCATTGAACCGTCGAAGAGAGCGAGTAAACAAGGTGTCCCGTTAAATACTCGACCTGTCGATACCCGGTACTTGTACTCTCTTGATAATATGTAGGGTTTGAGATTACAACATTTTGTTACTAATTTTAGTCTTATCAAGCACTTCACAGGAACGTAATGTATACTTAATATAAGTATTAAAACCTCATTAATATTCTGAGATTTTACAACATTAAATTAACCCACAAATACAATAATTATATCTCCAGCAGTAGTGGAAGATTTTATCCTAAGAAGATATTTTGTATATTAATATTTATTGAGCTAATTTCTATTAACGTAGTTATAAAAAGCTTATGAAATGTCTTAGCTTCCTCTTCCAATTCCATAAAATAAATGTATTTCATAAAAACATATCGAAAACATGTTTAAAAATGCCCATAAAGTTATATCTAGCTATTGCTTATATATTTTGCAAAATACCCCTCTTCCCTTACACCCATTTTTAAGAGAAACATTAGAAGAGAATCCGCGAGCGCAGCAATGACCCTCAAAATAAAAGTTGGCGCTCTCAAGTTCGCTCTTTCCGTTATTCTCAGCGATGTTCTCTGGCCCCACAGATAGTGGTGGTTCTGCGCTCGGCACTCGCAGTTAATCGCGGGAAAAAAGACGGAACGGTTGCTACTCGGGCGGTGTGGATTAGATCGGTTTGCATTGATGAGCTAATTAGATGCGCCAGCAATTGTTTGCGGAAACAACAGTAAACCAGAAGTAGCAGCCCCTAAAAAAAATACCAACAATGCCTCTGAGCCAGAATCTGCCAAATGTGAGTCAAAGCTTGGATTCTTGAGCGGCTGACACGTGTTGCTTTTGCACTCGAGCCTGAGCGGCAGAGATGGAAGAGTTTTAAAAAGAGAATGGAACAGTGGCGGTGCTAGGGGGATGGTTTTTTCTTTAACCCCTAAATCTGGATATAAAATAATTCAGTTGAGAAAGTCCAAAATATATATTAAAAAGTGAATAGGTGGTGTATAAAGTGTCATTTTCATTCATTTTGGAAATAGTGATCTAAGGATTATTTTTAAATACGCTCAATTCAAAATTACAAAAAATTTTAAAGTATCAAAAATTTAAGTAACATTTTATAAAACTCTTTTGATTTTAATACCAATACAAAACTGATTTTCCTCCTAGTATCTTTATCCCTATATTATCTATTCAATGGGATAGTCCGCGGGAATATTGCGAGCTCCGTCCCTGGATGGGTGAGAGTTCTTAAGAGTGTTGTAATTTCCGCATTTAATTCTCTTTGTTTTCTTTTTCTTTTTTTTTTTTTGGTTTTGCAGACTCCCTCGCTCTTGAAGCGTGCTGGCACGGAGAAGCTGCGCGAGGTGTTCCAGAAGTACGCCACTATCCAGAAGAATGGCGAGCACTACATGACCAGCGAGGACTTTGTCCGCAATTTCCTCGGTCTCTTCTCGGATTCTGCATTTAACGACGTAAGTACGAGCGAAGGTCTAGCTGCACTCGGGTCATTGCAAGGTTATTTAGCATAGCTCGTCCGTCCGATAAGGCCGTATCTTATCGCCGGATACCAGCCAAAGGCATTGCCACCTCATGCGCGCATAAATCAAATCCCTGGCTACCAACTCTGAATCACAGTTGACCTTGACCCACCCGGGAAGTCGACAAACAAAAAAAAAAACACCAAATAACCTGGCGGCAATCACTTGACTGCCTCGTGCCCGCCAGCGCCAACGTCACAGATTCTATTTTAATGGGTCCGCTTATCAGGTTTATGGCCTGAGAACCGATCGTAGGTGCCCCCGCGGCCGCCTATGGAACTGATTCAATCAGGTGCCGAAGTCTGCGGGGGCAGTTTCTTTTACGGCCCAGTTTATCTCCCAATTAAAGGCTGACTACCGGTCTAATGTTCAATTAAATAATAAGATTAACCTCTGTTTCACAGGTGAAAATATCAAAAAATATCAAGAATTGCAATTCATTCTGGGGTTCATTTTTTTTAGATTTAGTAACTTGAACTGGAATTTTGATATCTTATCATTGGTAGTCTTTTATCATAATGCTTTGTTTTGATTGGAACTAGTGACTATTATAAGGTATTTCTCTTCCGGGTGATTTAATATGTGAAAAAGGTCTATAAAGATATTTTAGAAGTAGTTCATCGTTACTGATTCCTATTAAAATAATCACAAACTCCTTGCTATTTCTTCACAGGAATCGGTGCGCCTTTTAGCTGGCATTGCCGACACCAGTAAGGATGGCCTCATCTCATTCTCGGAGTTCCAGGCTTTTGAGGGTTTGCTATGCAAACCCGATGCCCTCTACAGGACCGCCTTTCAACTATTCGACCGGAAGGGCAATGGCACTGTCTCTTTTGGTAAGAAATAATCCCAAAATCCCTCTGTATAAATTGGAATTAATTCCCATATATCTTTCGCAACTCATAGCTGATTTTGCTGAAGTCGTACAAAAAACTGAACTGCACTCAAAGATACCTTTTAGCTTAGACGGACCCTTTATCAAGCGCTACTTTGGTGATGTAAGTAGAGAAATCGCAATGTCAAATAGTCCATAATTCTAATCGTGTTTTTTGCATTCCCCGCCTGGCAGAAGAAGCAACGCCTTATCAACTATGCTGAGTTCACGCAGCTGCTGCACGACTTCCACGAAGAGCACGCTATGGAGGCGTTCCGCAGCAGGGATCCAGCTGGCACTGGGTTCATCTCCCCCTTGGACTTCCAGGACATTATCGTTAAGGTCAAGCGGCATTTACTGACCCCCGGTGTCAAGGATAATCTAGTTTCGGTAGCTATCTGAGGAATATACCAGGGGAATACTCCATTCTAACTATCGGTTTGATTTGGTCAGGTCACCGAGGGTCACAAAGTGAGCTTCCCGTATTTCATGGCATTTACCTCGCTGCTGAACAACATGGAACTGATCAAGCAAGTCTACCTGCACGCCACCGAGGGCAGTCGCACGGACATGGTCACCAAGGACCAGATCCTGCACGCCGCCCAAGCCATGAGCCAGATCACGCCGCTAGAAGTGGACATCCTGTTCCATCTCGCCGGTGCCGTCCACCAAGCAGGGTGAGTGCTTAAATATAAAGAACTTGGGATTTAGTGTTGCCAACTTGTGATCTGTGAAGAAATTTAGATACATTTGTATTTCCTGTTGACTAGTTTTATAAATTGTGTAATTATTGTTTGCCTTAGAGACACATGGAAGAATATTCTTTATTCCATGTTTCGTAATTCTTTCTTTATTATTAAGGTAATTTAGATGTTCAATATATCTTTCTTACATTTTTAGACAGTAGCTGGTATTTCAAAATATTGTTTTCCATGTAATTTGTCAACTCATTATTATTTAAAGCAATATTATATGAGCCCCTTCTTAACGCGGATCCAGAAATAGCTAGTTTAAAATGTGTAATTTAGGTGTAATTAATGTCCGCAGAAAAAATCACAATTTTAAATTATATTTCAGTTAATACTCAGTAATTTTCTAGGCAAATTATATCTATTTTAAAGCGAGGGAGACATCATTAACTCATTACCTTTAATAATGCTGTAGGTTAGTTAAAAATAGATGAGGTATAGCAATAACTCGCAGATAAGTCAGGTGATAATCAGCTATATATTTAATATTGGCAACTCTGCCCCTGGCTGTCCGTTTAATATCAATGTAAATGTCCTAAAAAGTTCATAAGATACCCTTGAGAAATCCTCCGATACTCTGAATTATCTCATGTTAACCTCCGCTTGTTTTGTATCTTTTCTCTGTGTGGTTTTTGTCTTTCTCTTTCTGTGTTTCTCATTTTCTCTCCGCTGCACTCGCAATTCTCATTTCTTTCTCCGCTGCCAGCTGGTGGAAGCGCAGGAGAAAGATAGCTCCAAATAGGCAAGTGATATTGTCCTTCCCCAGCCTGAGTTTTGCTTTATTTTTGTTCGTTATCGATCCACTCCAAGTATCCTCCCAGCCCCCAAACCTAACCCAGTTGGTGTCTCTTAGTTCCTGTTTTCTTTAATTATTATAAGGAATTGTAAACTAATTCTGGTAAAATCCCTCTGCAGCCGCCTTGACTACAGTGACCTGAGCAACATCGCACCCGAGCACTACACCAAGCATATCACACATCGTCTGGCCGAGATCAAGGCGGTGGAGAGTGCGGCCGATCGATCCGCCTTCATTCAGCTCCTGGAGAGCTCCTACCGCTTCACCCTCGGCTCCTTTGCGGGCGGTAAGATTGCCACTAAGATTCCTTGGATTAATATTACTAATATTCCCTGATTTAAATGCAGCTGTGGGCGCCACCGTGGTCTATCCCATCGATCTCGTCAAGACTCGAATGCAGAACCAGAGGGCGGGCTCCTACATCGGGGAAGTGGCCTACCGGAACTCATGGGATTGCTTCAAGAAGGTGAGCTAAGCTTCTGGAAGAATATACAAGTTAGAGCTAATTCTGTTTCTTCCTCATACCCTCAGGTTGTCCGTCACGAAGGTATCATTGGCCTATACCGAGGCCTGCTGCCCCAACTGTTGGGCGTGGCGCCAGAGAAGGCCATCAAGCTGACGATGAACGATTTGGTGAGAGACAAGTTAACGGACAAAAAGGGCAACATTCCCACCTGGGCAGAGGTGGTGGCCGGCGGAGTTGCTGGCGCCTCGCAGGTTGTGTTCACCAATCCGCTGGAGATAGTCAAAATTCGGCTGCAGGTGGCCGGCGAAATTGCTACCGGTTCCAAGATTAGAGCCTGGTCCGTCGTCCGTGAGCTCGGACTCTTTGGTCTCTATAAGGGAGCCAAGGCTTGTCTTCTGCGGGATGTACCATTCTCGGCCATCTACTTCCCGACCTATGCTCACACCAAGGCACTGATGGCCGACAAGGACGGCTACAATCACCCGCTTACTCTGCTGGCCGCCGGTGCCATTGCTGGTATTCCGGCTGCCTCCCTCGTCACGCCCGCCGATGTCATCAAGACCCGCCTCCAAGTGGTTGCCCGTTCTGGGCAGACAACGTATACGGGCGTCTGGGATGCCACCAAGAAAATCATGGCGGAAGAGGGACCACGCGCCTTCTGGAAGGGAACTGCAGGTAAGGAGCAAGGAAATAATTCATTTATTTTTTACTAATTCACATCTCCCCCACAGCCCGCGTTTGCCGATCATCGCCGCAGTTCGGTGTGACCCTTGTGACCTACGAGCTGCTGCAGCGCCTCTTCTACGTCGATTTTGGAGGAAGCCAGCCGAGGGGATCGGAGGCGACCAAGGTTTCCAATCCTATAGAGACGGCGGCGGCGAAGGTCAGCATGGAGAACCTCGATCATATCGGTGGCTATCGGGCGGCAGTTCCGCTCCTGGCCGGCGTTGAGTCCAAGTTCGGCCTGTACCTGCCGCGTTTCGGACGTGGAGTTGCCAATCCCACGACGACGACAACCGGATCCTGATTGTACTGGCGCCACCGTCTGCCCAGCGCCACGTAGTCGATGGGATGCGATGAAATGACGGCGGGATTGGGGGCTGCTACGGACCAGAGGGGATATATTTTTTGCTAGGACGCGTTTACACAAAATACACACAGAAGCACTGAGGATAATTCTAAGGGATCCGGAGCAGCGCGGAATCTATCTATCGTACTATTGTATCTGAAAAGCAGGGAAATCCCTGCGGCAGCCGGCTCTGAGCAACTGTTTTTACCACACCCATAAAACAAAAAAAAAGAAAAGAAAAATCAATATAAGGGAAACGAAATGATAATTGTAAAAGCTATTTAAATAAAATTTAGAAACGATTTTAGCTGGTGCATCTATATATATATATTTAGGCAAGTGTAGAACTGTTTTTTGTAAACTTTGTTAACTAGTTTAAAGTCTAGAGCAACTACCAATCACACTGAACGTCAACTTGTGCACTCAATGGAACTACTAAAGCGTAAAACCTTCTAATCTTAGTACGAATTTGTTCAAAACAATTATCAAGCAAAGGAAATGCAATGAATGACCTCTTAGCTAATAAATAAATAAATAAACAAACAAAAAACATGTTTCAAGTAAGTGTTTTGATGGTTAATTGGATAATGCTGGTTTACTGAGCAGAGGTGCTCACGCCTATGCACACGCGTCAATTTCCTCATTTGTTTGAGGGCGTTGGCAAAGATTTTCGATCACAAGACGCTATACAGGAACCGTTTTGCACATTCTTTCTGTTGCTCTCCTATGCTGATAGGACCGAGCAGGACAAAGACCATTTCCTATTTCCATAAGAAAGATTTCAGCACCCCTACCATAAAGTATTTAAAGCAAATATCCTTAGAAGAGGAGAAAGTATTAGTTGATTAACTTAAACTCTTAAAAGTCCCTAGGTCTTTTCCTAAATAATTGTAATTTAATTTATATTAAAAAGCTCACTCTCAGAGTTACCTTTACCCACTTTAGCTCCAACTAGACCATCGGATTTGAGGATCCGCCCCAGCTACTTTCAACTGCTGGCCAATTCAATCGAGCGTCTAATGTCGACAACAAAGGGTCGAAACGCATCTGATTAGAATCGTGCGTTTGTGGCGGGTATTTGCAAATCGATGTTGACAAGTTAATTTGAGGTCCCAGGCCCAGTTGCCTTTCTAGGTTGCCCAGACTCGGTTTCGAAGTCACCAACAACCAACCGCCGACCATGACCAATGTCAAAGCCAAGCCGAACCGTTAGAGATCCGAGAAGAGGCTTCCCACATGAGGCTGCCCTAATGACCGGGTGCACTGGACTGGAGATCGGTTTCCAATCACTGGCCAGCGCTGCACATAAAAAGTCGAAGACCCGGGACGGATTTGATGCAGTTTCGATTTGAAATTCGAAGGGAAAACAATGCAACTGCAGTCGTGTCTGTTTCTGTTTTTACTCGGAGGTTGCCTTCTGAGCGATCGGTGTGTGTCCGGAGAGAGTCAGACGGAGCAAACGTGGATACCCAAACTTAAGAAGCTGCGCCGAGATCTACAAGAGTGCTATCAGTCCGGAGTCACTCGGAGTCTGTGGTCATGTTTTCGTTCCAGGAGTCTGCACATCTTCGAGGGCATTATGACCGCTCCCGAGATACCCATTTACGATGGAGTACGTCTGGTAGCTGCTCTAGATGGGATCACCAATGCTACAAGTCCTGAAGACGAGCGCAAGGATCTGAAGCACTTGACTTTCTTCGATCAACTGGCAGTGAGTCTGGCCAAGGGTCTGACCACTCACACACTTCAGGTGAACCTCGGGAAACTCACAGAGCGTTATCTCAGCAGTGGTTCGTTCAAGATATATCCGAATACTTTCAATAATATTTACTTTTGGAGATTATTTTTCTTTTAGAAACCTCCACAGCCGATCAAGTGGGTAGTGCTCGGGTGAGGCGACATCGCTACAACATGATAATCACCATGATGTTTGGTGTCACCGCCTTGGGAGCCATCTTGGTGCCCATGGGCTTTCAGATGTTGTCCATAGTGAGCGGTAAGGCCCTATTGCTGGCCAAGATGGCACTGTTACTAGCCTCCATTAATGGTTTAAAGAGGGTAGGTATTACCGGGGTTCTTAGAGATATCTTTGTGAATTATTTGGTTATGGTTTTTATTACAGGTGGCCAACAGCGGACTTCACTATGGACTCTACCATGTGCCAGGGGAGCATTTGGGAGGCTACTATGACAGGGGGGATGTGAATCATCCCAGGAATGTGCCCATCCCAGTGGCTGTATCTCCTTCCCTGGATATGGGACTGTAATGGAACTAAAAATGGAAATGGATAACTGTTTGTTTGATTGACATTTGAAATATTAGATGGATTTGGTTAATTGCAATAAAAATCATTAACAAAAATAGTGCAAATGGTCTTTATGAACCTTAACAGCTGGGAAATCTAGTTTCTAGTCTTGTTTCGAATTACAAAATGTTTAAGGATATAAACAGCGCCTTTGATTTGAGTAGCTCCCCAATAAATATAAATTGTATTCGCTTATTTTTATTTGAATAGAAAACGGTTTCCCAAATAGAAAAGCTTTTCTCAAGCTTTTCCTTCCTAATCTACGTTGGCAATGCCTCAACATAAAACCCACCAAAAAGCCAAATGTGGTAGAAACCAAAGCAGCGGCAAGTTTTTCAAATGTCTGCAATGGAAATCGAATGAAAATAAGGAAGATTTCAGGGAAATATAGAACACGAGAAGCAAAGTAGAAGTAAAGCAAAACAAAACTGTAAAGAAAACTTTATAAAACTTTGTAAACAATGCGCTCGTCAATAGCTAGCAGGACTACCAATCACGAAAGTGACAGGGCAAACAATCAACTGAAAAACCCCCTTTCAGGACGTCTGCCTGAGAGTGGCTATAAAAGGAAATGCGGCGCTGATAAGGGCCAACACTCGGTCGTTGTGCGGCAGCGTTGACGCATCGTCCTCGTCGTCGTCCTGCAACGGTTTCTTGGTTTCTTGGTTATTTCCCCCAAAACAACGGTTTCCCCGGCGCCATTTAAACGCACATCAAGTATACGCAGTGTGTGCCGAACGCGTTGCCCCGTCGCTAATTCCACGCTCTAATGAAGTTATAGGGTGCGTGATTCCTGCGCTAATCTCTGGTCAGCCCAAGGATCAAAAGGAGTTGTTCCGGACCTTGACGGTTAATTGAAAAGTCGCCCCCAGACTCGAGCTAAAAAATCTACCCGCGGGAATTGGCAATTTGGCTCCTTGTTTTCGGTAAACGGAAGTCACGATGAAATTGGTCGTGTACCTCTACTTGTCCATGATTGTGCTGGGCGTACAGGTGAGTCGGTGTTGCGTTTAAAGTTATATTAGCTTTTTTTAATGTCCTTAAAAAAAATATCATTGGAATCTTGCCTCTTACAAATATGTTTTATGCATCTGTAGAACTTTATAAACCAATCAGGTTTTATTCCAAATAAATGTGTTAATTTGATGTGAGTTTAAAGTCAATAAAAATACTATAAAATACAATTATTGCTTCCTTGAGAATGAAAAAATGTACATCCAATTAGTGACAAAGATATTTATTACCTACATTTAAAAACTCTGTTGAATTTATTTCAATGTAGTGGCGATTTCTGCATTTAGAATTTGTAGAAGAGTTTTGTAATCAGGTGAAAATTATCTGTGGTTCCTTTGAAAACTTCATTAAATAAAAAAAAAGTGTCTAATAATATGCAATTTTAGTGCGATGTAAAATGTTTGTGGCATTCTTTTGAGTCGTATTTTAAAGTGATCAAATCTTTACCAACTTCTGTGGTATCCCTTTAACATATATTTTATTCCAGCATTTTCCATATTTCGTGGCTATGAAATATCTTAGGAAAATTTTAAAGAAATCCCACAACTTAAACTATTTTCCTCCGTGTAGCCCTAGGCGACAGGCACACTCTTGTAACACCTTGTAATTCGATCAACAAGTTGGATCCAACTTTTGTTTCCATGCCTTTCTAATGACTTGATCTAATTTGTTCCGGCCGAGATTTCGGTCCTGATGGATTGATTCTCGCTGTCGCAGTTATTGGCAAACTTTTTGGCATCCCCGTCGGCTACGATGTTGGCTTATGCTGGAACAGATTACCTTCATTAGGCTCACGTTGCAGACCCGGCTAGTAATCAACTAAAGGCAGGCCAAACGGGTCAGCGGGTCAAACTTTTGGCCGGCGCAAATGAATATTTAATTCGATTTGGTAATGGCCCAATCGGGGGAAAAGTTTCCCCTGACATTTGGCTGCAGTCGGAACATAAATACAAATCGTGCTGACAAATCGGCTAATTATGATTGAGACTTTCTCCCCAAGACAGATAAGATAGCAGTGGGGCCAAAAATAAAACCCATCGTATCCATCTTCCTCTGTAAAAAAAGGGTTTGCCAATATATAGATGGGTGATTACACAGAAAGAAATACCATTACATTTATTACATTACACTAGATTAGATTTGTAGTTATTATTTTTAATTATTTGAAATTTGAAAATGTAACGTATAAAGTAACCTTATAAGCCTTTATGTAACCACATTTATAGTCTACTTTAAGATAACATTTTGTAAGATTTTAAATCTGAAGATATTCTTACGATATTGTATAATATTTAAATGCTACATGCAATTATTAATTAAATAAAGGTGTCTCCCTATTTTCCATCATTAAAGAAAGTAAGTAAAACCCCAACAAAAAAAGCATTTTTAAACTTCACCAAATTCTTGAACAGTGAAACCCGGAACTCTATAATATATACCATAAAATATTATTTAAATTTGTGTATATCTAGATGGCAAGCCACAAATAGAATCCATTTCCATATGACAGTACTTCCCATCGATGGGCAATTTGCGTTGTATTCTTGCCCTCTGCAGAGGCAGCCATCCATCAATTGCAGTAGCTTTCGAACTGTTTGCTTAATGGCAACATTGTGGGCCAAGTCAGGAGGCCAGGAATTCACATCAATGGCCAAGGATAAATGTAAATTTCGCACCTGCCATTGAGCATTGGTGGGCGTTTGGAAAAGCCAATAGTGGCAGGCGCAGGAAAAACCCCCGAACGCAAGACCATTCGCACCAAGGCAGGGCAATTGCAATGAAACTGCAACTCTGCAGGCGACACCCATTCTTTGTGTGGTCACTCACTCCGACATGGATGAGATTTTCCTACGATTTTGTACGGTCTTTCCCCTCACCCCCATTCCCCCGGGTTTTCCCTCCGCAACCTATCCGGCTTCCTTCTCGATTTCCAGTGGCGAGTCCTGCACTTGATGTGCGCTTAATGTTGACACCGACGCTTTGGCACTTTACAGCCATTTAAGCTGGGACATGACAGCCACACCCCTGCTGTCCCATATCCGTCCGGCATTTCCCCTGTTTTTCCGCTCAACTCCCGTCTTTCTCTCCGCCCTCCTGGCTGCCGCTTATTTTGCACTCCGGCAACATGTGAGAACGACAACAATTAAACCATGAATGTCACCGGGTGCAGAGCAGCGGGAAAAAGAGTTGTCGGGAGCGGGAAAAAAGGAAAGATAAGCTCCTGACTGAGAGGTGTCCTCTAATTGCTGCAACCACGAAATGCGGTCGTAAGGTGAATCTGTTTCTGAGGGGGCTATAGAGCGCTTTATTCCCTCTAATTTCCATGCATTTTCCTTTCCCAATCCGAACTGAAAAAGAAGCTGAAGCTGTAATTGAGTCTAGCAAGGATGGCAGACTCATCCTAATATCTTGCCTACGAATAGATGAATTTTTCTAGCATCATCAAGTCAAAATATGGTTCTGGGTTTCCCACCCAAAAAAAAAATTTCCATAAATTGCCGTCGTCATGTAACGGTAGCAGCCGCGCGAAATTTATGCCGGTTATTCAATTCCATCCTGACGGAACTCTCTTGCATAAATCTGCAATGCAATGTGTGTTCAATAAAAATCCAAAGCGGGGTCTGAGGATGCCCTCGCATTTAGGGCAGAACTAATTTCCGTGCTGGAAATGTGAGGCACCAGCTGCCAAGGGGTTTTAGAATCCATTACGTATGTGAACCAACGAACGAACGAGACAAGACACACCGAAATCGATTCGACTTCCGTCAACTTTTTGGCCAAATTGCATTTTACAGTTCATTTGCGGTTGCGGGAAATTAATTAAATGATTAAAGCCCAAAAAAAACTCACTCCGTTCCTGCCACGAACGGTGTAACGGTGCGTATGCGTAATCGAATTCATTTGCGGCTTTCGTCGTTAATCCTCGGCTCTCCACTTGATGGCTATGAGCTCTGACAATCGCCGGGCTTAACTTTTAATCGCAAAGTTGAGCTTGGCTGAAATTAAATGATTATTTTGATAGGCCGGAATAAAGGTATAGCAGGAGGAATACAGTTAATTAATTGAGTACATTGAGTAGATTTCATCATAATTTTGTACAGATAAAGAGAAGCAAACTATTGTCATTAGGGCTTATCTTTTATGTATAATAATTTCTATTCGAAAAGCAAAAAAAAGTATTTTTATTTCTTTATTGACGGCACTTGTATCTTCGTATTGTTAAAGACTTAACCAGTTGATGGTCCTCTTTCCCCCCTTTGGAGCTTATGTTCTTGGTGCTCCCTGGGGACTTCTCTTTCCGCATAAGTCCTTCCGTTCTCCCGCTCATTTTGAGGCGATTCATTTGACTTCATTCCATCTTGAGCAATGCTTAGTTGGCAATATTCCTTTAGCATCCGGCATTATGCGCATATTTGAGCCATCATCACTCAGTTAGACAAATCCTTTCAAGGCGACTCGACTTCGCTGGCTCGCTGAAATTTACGCTGGCCATAAAGGCGTCTAAATATTTGATGGTCGCAGCATTCAATGGCAGCCTGTTGCTCCGCCGGACTCCGGCAACTGCATCACTTATTCATGTGAATATATATAGAGTGGTACTCCTTCAGATTCCTCTCCCTTAAAGCTGTCCCCCTTTGAAGGCTGTCTCATAACTTAGTCATTCTGCCACCGTCTATGCCCACTCCAGTGGGAAAGTGTTTGACGTAGCCCACGGATTACCATCGGATCTCCTGCCGCGATACCGAGAGTCAATATTTGCCTGACCCCTTCCAACAAAAGGATACCAATCTCGTCAGGTGCTTCCTGCCTTCTGCCCAACCGAAAAGCCGCCTACGTAGGTGTCACATTCATCGCGCGAGCGAACTTTTAATCAAGTCACAAATATTTCTGGCATCTTAATTCCCGGCAGTGGCGTGCGAGGACCTGATTCGCATATCCCTGGCTAATTAGCGGCTTCTGTAGTAACGCGAATAAAGGACGACCTTGAGGGATCATATCTCCCCCAGCCCAGTCCCCCCACCTCCAAAGAATCTCCGACAATGAATGGTGGAATTGATTTACTCTGCCAAGGAACAACAGGCTCATTAATCAATTTACGTATCCCACGAGCCACCAAAAATATGAATGAACATTTTAAAAACCAACAAAAAATGGAAAAACAACAACTAATTGAATATTCAAACTTTTTAATTTTTAGGCGTTAAGAATTCAGGCCACGCTTGAAGAATCAAGAAACAATTTATAATACACACAATCAAAAATGTCAAACAAAACACCAAACTTGATGTATTTTGTGTAGAAAAGAATCATTAATCAAGGCGGTAATTATGCATTAAACGGGAGAGGAATTATTAAGTCAGGAACAGGGATGGCAGGAACTATATATCGATTCTATATCTATATTTGACGCGAAATTAGTTATATTTATATATTTATGAGGAATAAATCGCTTGGCACATAAAATAAATAAAATGCTTCGTATATCTTTCAAAATTATCTATATATTTGGTTATTTAGAATTTCGTTGAGCGATATTTTTGATAATATATTTTTGTTCATATATCATATCGGTATTTTCTTATAGATATTCATCCCTAAACTGGAAATTTAGCTATTGAAATACATTTAAATCCAAGTTTTAAATATTCAAAAAATAGTTAAAATTATATTGTATTAATGTAAGGAAACAAATACAAATAAATATATTAATAGCAAAATAAACAAAGTGCATCTATGGTGAATTTTAAATAATCTTATTCTCTAACGATGCTTGTGTTGGCTATATTTTATATATCTTATTACCTATACAGTCTTTTTTTATTGAACTTAAATAGCTAAGAAAAAAATGGCTTATTATATCTATAAATACCAGACTTTATGAAAAGTTTCCACTTCTATTGTAACAATTCAACTGGAAAGCTAATAAAGGCCGCTCCTTCAGTGGCCAATGAGTGCAGTAATGCAAGTTTCACGCAAGTGAAAGGGAAAGGACCTCGGCTTAGGGGGCTTCTTCGCACGTTGTTGCGATTCCCAAAGGGACCCTATTCTATTTCTGAACCACAAAAGTTTTTGAATGACCAGGATCTCCGTGGCAACTTTCGGATAGGAATCCATCCCTTTGGAACCTTTGTCAGGGGAGCAGCAGCTGGCGCACCCTGCGTTTCACAGATTTTTTTTATTTTTTCTTCTTTAGTTTGACAAAGGACCTCCCGTCCACGCAACTGAAAATCTTGATGGCGGCATTGTGATTATGCAAATGAGGCAGCGACAAGTGTGTTCAAAGGGATCATGTTTATTATTTATTTACTGCCTGTTGACAGTTTATCCAGCAGACTCGCTTCAATCTCGATTCCCAGCCATTCCGATTGGCCAAAGATTTGCTCTGAGCTGTGACGTCAGGCGAGGGCGGGTGGGGTGCTTGGGGAGATAGCAGGGATATTTCAGGACTAAGGCTTAAAGCTGCTTTGGCATAAACCGCCACTAATTGACAGTTCCATAACGCCCTGACGACTCGTTAAAGCCAAAGCTCGAGTGTTGCGCAAACAAATGTCCCCAAAGGCCAAAAACTTTTTGGCCTTAACTCAATTATTTGAGCCCGCGGCCAAACGCGTCACCATTTATCAATCTCCGCCTCCTCCCAGCGGGTGCTGCCACCTCCTCCTTGGACTTCCTGGCGATTTCAATTAACAGGAAAATCTGCAACACGAAAAAAAAAGGCCACCTCTAATCAATCATAAAGAGCCAAGAATCAGGCGGGCACATAAAAAAGTGGCTCAAGGATGGAGGTTTCCTTTCTTAAAAACTTTTCAACTTTGTCCCCCATTTGTCCTGCTTAAAAGTGCTCCTGGTCGCCCCTCAATTTATATATATATAATTCTATATAGTATCCTTCTCGGCTGAGCACGTTCCGGGCGTCATCTGCTCGATTCTTGTTTATTGGAGAATCGTGTGTGGTAGTTTAATTAAAACTGGCCATTGTCCTCTGTCTCGACTGACCTCTTGTCCCCAGTTTTCCCACTCCGAAGTCGTATCCCCTGCAGTTGCATTGTGGGCCCGAGTCCTAAGTGCCGCATTAGTAGGACCCCCGGCGGAGTCCTTTCTTCGCGTACAACTGCAAAAAGTCGTCGGACATTAGTCGCGGACATCCCGCTGATCCGCTGGCCAGGACATGTCCCCAGCCTCTGGTTTCGATGTCTGTCTATTGTGCTGGCTGACTGACTGAATGGGAATGGCCCAGGGATGACTGCTCCTGATCTGGCTGCCACATTCAGTTGCAGTTGTCTGTCTGCAAGGGATGATGCCTAACGCAATTACACTCGTGAAATTGCGTTTACAAAAAAATAATATAAATAAAAAATGCATTCGTTCTGACTTTATTTAGTTATAAAAAGTTGCATTAAGGGAAATGTTTAATCAAACGTTTTGTTTATGCAAGGCAAGTGCAGAACTATTATCTGAAGAAAAGATTAAACAACAATAAAGGCGCTCACAAAATGTTATTTACTTTTATAATTTAATGTTTTAACGTTGTTTCTTTATATAGAGATGATGAATAAAAGATAATGGCAAGTTAATTGTTTAACATTTGTTATCAATTGCAAAAGTATAGCTTTATTTGAATAAGCTACTAGATAAGTATAGTATATTTTAGACATTAATTATCTAAGACACTCCAAAAATAACTAAACATATTTTTATGTGACTTAAAGTATTTAATGACATTTTTGAGGTATCAAATTCAGATTAAATCTGGTTTTTGAACAATTAAAAATGTTGTAGCATAATTTTTGACCTTTTAAAACGCTTTAGCACTCCGGATACATTTTATTCATTCATTACATATAGAATCAAATAGAGTTTTCTTAGTAAAAAAAACAAGATCAGACTTATATATGTTTATAAATAAATAATCTAACTTTGCTAGGCATATAGACATTCGTATGTTTTTTTCTGTGTTTCTATATGTAAACTCTTAGGAATATTAATAATCCTAATATTTTCTTGAGGATCTAAATGTATATTTTCTCTCCTTTTTAGGCCTGGCCCAGTGTGAAGCGGTCTTTTGAGATATTCCCCAGCGCGGCGGTGCCGCACAATGTGCACACCGTCTCAGGTAAGCTGCCACTCACTCACCCACACACACACCTGTCTTGCAAGCAACGCGAAGCGAAACTTTTTCGAGTCAAGTGACTGGCTGGGAAAATGCACTTTGGCGGTAGCGACAAGTTTAAAGCGCTTTCTAAAACCTTGTTTACTTGTCTCTCAAATTGATTTTTGCATAAGTTGTGAGCGAACGCTGCTTGTCTCCTCCCAGTGATCCCTGTGAAGCCCCAGGGCGTATACGCAATTTAGACAAACCAGGCAACACGAATTTATTGCCCCATTAAAATTCAAATCAAAGTGCACTCCAGCTCACCTCCTTTCCCCCCAAACCATCTATTACATGAGCGACCCAAACTGACCAAATGGAAAATATAAAGATTACAAATAAATCTGTGGTCACTCAGTGGCTAGCAGCAACAAATATTGTGATTCCGGTGA
This sequence comes from Drosophila kanapiae, assembly GCA_008042475.1. Taxonomy (NCBI): domain Eukaryota; kingdom Metazoa; phylum Arthropoda; class Insecta; order Diptera; family Drosophilidae; genus Drosophila; species Drosophila kanapiae. The sequence continues at coordinate 58,969 of VNJM01003350.1, forward strand.
ATGTAAACTTAAGAAATTCCATGACTTGATGGCCAACAACTCGTGCCAACTTCAATTGAGTTAATCCCTGAAAACAGCCCACCCTCGCCCACTTCAATTTTCATTTTCCCAAGGGGGAGAAGAAAAGTCGTCAAAGCAACCGCATCCTTAGGGGTGAGAGGAACGGAAAAGTTGCATCAGCCACACAATCATCATCAGGTGGAAACATCAGCAGATCTGTGGCTATGCCAATTTATAATTGCTTTTATTTATAGCCAGGACAACTGCCTGGGAAAACATGGTCAGAGTTTTCCGGATGGGGTCAGCTCAATGACGTCACTTCCATAAATAGAAATTCCGTTTTAGAACGGCCAAATGGAAAAGCACTCTAATCCGAGGGATTAATGGAAAGTCAGTTGGAATACAAAGCACCTCAATTCATATTGATATATTGCAGCCATAGACAAAGTTACTCGAAGCAATATACAATAAAAAATAAATCAATTTAAGCTTCCATTCAAAGTCAGTGAAAAGAGAAATAGGCAAAGGTCTAGGAACTCAAGAAACTGAATATTTTATGATTACCCCGCTAACCGCCGCCGCCGCCGGCACTCTGTTTATGATTATTAAACCATAATGCCTAATCAATTGTGAATACTGCCATTTTAATTGTCAGTCGCTAGTCGCTCATAAGTAGAGATGTTAAGAGCCCGAAACAAAAAAAAAACCGCCACTCGAAAGCAATTAGCGAGTGTCATAAACAAATTGGCGCCAAGTCTCAGGAGAAGTCGTATCGAGTCTCCTGGCTGCTTCCCAGGACCTCTCACCTATTCCCCTTCAAGGGATTCACGTTCCGGGGCCGGCAAAGCCCACACAAGTACGAGTATGTGACATGCATGTCAAGAGCGTCACAAAAAGTAAGTCAAATACTAGTTTAATTGTTTTTTTCGGCCCCGAGACGAGGTCATAAAAAGCCGTAACCGTAACCGCACTCACATATGTATGCTGTGTTGCCATGTTTGAGTGGGTGACCCGGCTAATAATGTTGGCCATAAATCAGCCAACGATGGCCGGGCATTAAGTGGATGCGCATGATAAATTAATTGTTGCCAGAAGCCAAGTTGGGAACAATCAAAGGGGATTTCAATCGCTCACTCCCTTAAGCCTCTGCCTCTCCTTAGAACTTCTCCTGCAACTCCTTCAAATTGGCCAAGACAAATTGGTTTCGGATTCGGTTAGCCACTTTTGGGCGGGGGCTTAAACTGCACTAAAAACACACAAAGAAAAAATGTTATTCCCATTGTTAACCTCACAAATAAGATTGCATTTACATCTATTTAGTTTATAATGATTACATTTCAAATGGAAATTAAATAGTTTACTGAAAATGCATTTCCAGTTCTGTCTTGAACATAAGCTTACCCATTTTCCCTCAGTGCAATGCCATTAAATGCCAACCCTTTCGACTTCCCCTTCTTCCATAGATTGCATGCATGTGGCCTCCGAGGCAGGTGACTACATCTTCAAGAAACTCAATCCCCTAAGTTCGGCGTTGAATCGGGAGACGGCTCTACTCGAACTAGAGGCGGCAGCAGCAGCAGGACTAGGAGCTGGGGCAGGAGCTGGGGCAGGAGCAGGAGGTACCGGTGGTGGGGCTGGAGTGTTGCCCGGAGTGGTTCCAGGCGATGGAGCAGGAACCGGAGCAGATGTCCAGGAAGTGCCGAGCCCCGAGGTGTGTGGGCTTTATGTGATTGGCGAGCCAGACACGATTGTTGAGATTACAATGAAGCACTATGATGCGAACTGCGAGACAGGAGCCTTAATGGCGGTAAGTGCTCTCTCGGGAATGTCCTTTAAATATGCCTTAGAATGTAACACGGATTGCTAATTTAGTTCGTTGATGGCTGGGAGCTGAATGGCGAGTACTTTCCGGGCATAAAGGATCACCATCGGCCGCTGGAGGAACGTGTTTACGAGTTCTGCAACAACTACAGGCAATGGTGGGTGTCCGGGGTCCCTGGTTTTAATGCTGTTTAATACATATTCTATTGGGATTATCCTGTGTATTTATGCAGGCCCCGCGTCAGCAATAAGAAGTTCTTCCGCTCCAGTCAGAATGCCGCCCTCCTTCAGTACCGCATCCCCACGCGCGGCTCCTTTGTGGCCAATGTGAGATTCCACAAGATCACACAGCGTAGGTTTACTTATAATACTTAATTTGGAAGGAAATCCTTGATATTTTTAACACATTTTATAGCCTGCAATGTGTTGGTCCAGGACATTGCTGCCATGTACAAGATGACCAACTTTGGCCAGGCCCGCAACTGCACCATCTCGGCCCTCTTTCCGGCTGTCGTCTCCCTGGCCAGCCTGCGGATTGGCGGCAAGAGCGTGAGGGCCCAGCAAAAGGTCAACTACGATGTGGGTATACCTGGTGATAACTCCTCTTTATAGCTAATCTTTTCTGATCCCACAAATAGTGTCAAATGCTCAGTGATCGCTTGGAGATTGGCGGATCCGCTGGGTTGGACGCCTTGGGCATGGAGCAGGCGAGTGCCGTGTGTGGTGCCTCCAGCGAGCCAGGACCGGAGCAGGCGATCTTTTGTGGGGTGAGCACTGTGCGCCTGGTATCCTCCGGCCGCTACCAGAACCAGGCGGCCCTTGTCCTGCGAAAAGCCGATGTGCAGGACCTGGACATTGCCACGCTCATGTGTGCGCTCTAAGCGGCGAGCGGGACGCGGTCCAAGTGTGTAAATGTTTGTAAAAAAAAAAACAAGAAAACCGACAGATGAAATATGTAGATTCCAGCAATGAATCGCCGTCGAGCGGATGCGGAAGACACCTCCCCGGACTCCATTGTAGTGCTTAAACTTAACTCTTAACTTAATCCAGCTAATTCGCAAAGTATTCGCTACCCGAGAGGCATCTTAGGTAATATATATATATACATGTATATCGAACATTCTGAGTGTTGACTACAATAATCGAGTGTGTTTATTGTTCTTCGGGTATATCATCTATATCTCTCTCTATATCTCCGGGGTTTCGGTGGTTTTATTGCTCGTTTTATGGTTGCGATTATCGCCAACGATTAAGGGGGCTATGAATAGCCCGATGATAAGTCTTAGCTGAGAACTGCGGATGCAGTCAGCAGGGCCACCAGGGAGGCCAGACTAAAGGCCTTTAGACCAGAGGCACCGCCTCCTCCATTGTCATCGGTAGTGTCCTCATTTTCCAGCTAAAAGAAGGAGAAAATATCATATTATCCAGGTAAAGTATTTACGAGGAATATCCCTGTGCTACTTACACTCTCGGCCAGGATGTCCTGCAGCTCCTTGCAGCGTGTGCGCTCCTGATAATTACTTGTGGCAATCCGGCAGATAGTCTTGCTCAGGCAGGTATCGTCGCAGCCCTCGGCTATCTTGGGATCGGAACTAGTGAACTTGTACCGCCGGAATTTCCGCAACAAATCAGGTTTCTCGGCCATTTCTACTAGCAACTTGTCAATGCCGGCCGGACTCGTGTCCTCGGTGAACTCCTTGGTGAATTCGTACTCCAGATACCACTCCAGCTGCTCATCTGGCTTTAGATTGGCCGCCGTCAGATTGAAAGTATATGTAAGATGCTCCACCACCTGCTTCCTCTTGGTATCCAGTTCGTACAGCCTGTAGTTGGGATTCGTATCAGTGTATGTGGTCAGACTGCCTCCATTCCAGTTCACCACCGTGGCATAACCCTCCTCGGAGTAATGCAGATTCATCTCGTCCTTGTGAGTGTGTCCGCTGAAGACGCCAGTTATGATGCCACTAAACCTGGTCAGCACGCGGTTATATTCCTTCGACCAGCTGCTCCAGCAATCACCATCGCCAGCAGGAATATGTGTCAGGACATGGACCACTTCACCAGCCTGCTCTGCGGAAAGCAGGGTGTCGTGGAACCACTGCAGCTGCTCCTGGATCAGCGAGGCATTGTAGTAGAGCCACCAGTTGTACAGATAGCAGTCCATGCTGTTCAGCGCCACCACACGGAAGCCCAGGCTGGGTGAGACGGTGTAGTAGCCACCACGAAGAATGGTGGTCTCCGCCTCTGCGGGCAGCCACTTGGACCACAGGCTCCACACGTGCTCATAGAGCCACTTGACGCTCAGGCCGGTGGGTATGTCGTCGTTGCCAAAACTGCAAGGGGATGAATCGAAAAGGAATAATAAATATTTGTAAATTAAATAAATGTATTAAGATTACCTAACAATTTATGTTTTGAATGTTTAAAGTAATATTTTATTTCTATGTAGATTTAAAAAATGCAGGAAAATTCTACTTTAATTTAGCTTTCCTTTGCCGACAGCATAAAGGCATTTAAAAAACAATTATGTGCTTTTAAAAACCTATAAAATACGAGTAGTTAGTGCCCCCCATTTAGTTCGCTTTATCAGTAGATTAGTTTTTACGCAAAAGGTAATACCTTAACGCAAAGTTATAGTAATCAACAGTAGGAATTGTGGGCTATAAGGTTCTTTATGGCAGTGCGGTTTTGGGGGTGCTATTGTGGGAACAATTTACAATAAACTTTATGCTGCTGGGAAATTCAAAATTGTATGTTTGTTAAACATTTTACGATATTGCCGAGATAAGGGAAAGTTCACACAGTTAATAATTGATACCAAATACCATATAGTACATAAATATTTTCATACGAACACTATCCGCTTTAATTTCAATCTTTACGGGGCGAAAGAAGGTAGTTTAAAGGATGGAAAACTTTACTTTACATTATAGACTTAAGATAGATATTATTTCTTACAGAGATCTTTCTAGCTACGCAAATATTTAAAAGCGGAAGACACTTTCAAAGTTTCCTATTATTGCCACCCTTCATGACCTTATTATTTCTACTTTTGGATCAAAGATAATGCTTGCCCTATACTTCCTCCTTTCTGCCAAGTTAAATTACTTGGAATTACCCCAAAATCACACTTTCACCCCATCAATTTCTAGTAACAATTTCCAGTAACAATTTCTGGTACCAAAACTCAACCTAATTTCGGACACGCTTTGAACTCTTGGCCATCTGGGTCATTCATTACCTTAATAATACGAGTGCCAAGGCTGTGCAAATTATGGGTACTCACACGTTCGTGGGATGTGGCTCGTGGTTGCCCAAACAGGAGTAGATGGGCGTGTTCGGGAAGTATTCGGACAGGAGTCCATCGATTTCGGTCAGCATATCGAGGTTACCCTGTTTGGTGGTGGACCAAACGTTGTGGGGCGGCACATCGCCCGTGTGGTAGATCCAATCGATCTTGTGGTTATCCTTTATGTGCTGGAAGGCACTGTGGATGAGGTGTATGGGAGTGTCGCAGGCTCGGTAATCAGACCAGAAGCCAGCTGCCTCCGAGGAGTCCGCTCCCGAGGCCAGCGGATCCCGGCAGCACATGGGCTCAGCGCAGGCAGCATTGCTGCCAACGACGTACAGGGGATCATAGTGGATGTCGGTGGCTTGAAGGATCAGCAGATCCTCCGAACTGCGAGCGGGTAGCTCTGAATTATGTTCCGTGGGCGAGTCCCCCTGAATGGTCAGCGTGAGATTGTACTCGTCCTGCTTCACCTGGCAAATGGCAATGGGCAGCATGCTGCAAAAGGACTGCGAATCGGCGGCCGTCTCGTTGAAAATGAAATCCAAGATGGGCCAATTGAGATCGAAGAGACCCGAGCAAACCTCCTGCGTGGAGATGGCAAAGTAATCGCAGACGCCCAGGGCCAGAACCTTGGCCTGTGCCTCTCGCTCCGGGCCACTCAGCTCGCCCTCGGTGAAGGTGCGGACAAAGACATTGATCGTGGACCGGCACAGAGTGCAAACAAAGAACTGATCGGCGGAGTTAAGGTCAGCCATCGACTCCGTGAAGATAGCCTTCCGGCTGTGACTGTTCCTCAGATCTTGTCCAATTTCCTTAAGCCGTTCGGTCTCGATTCCGGTGCGATGGTACTTGAGGTACTCGCGAGTTATCTCCTCCGCCACGCTAACTGCCAAATCAAAAATAAAAACCAATCAGGAATGTCAGTCAATCGAAGCTGTCAGTTCGGAGTTATCTCAGCGACAAATCCAAACAATTTTCGCCTTAGCGACTATCTGAAGTGATCCGCAAAGCCATTCACATATTGATAGGGATTTAAATTCACAACCAAGGAAATTCCACTCTGACTTTATTAAGTACAATCTTCACTGCCTGTGACTGATCCTTTAATAATTTATAACATCTTTACCCACCTGATGTAAGCGCTGTTAGGCGCTCCTGCTGGGTCAAGGTGTCGGGTACGTTCGGCAGACTGAAGGCCCCGCAGCCTACGAGCAGGAGAGCGATCCCCCAGAGAGCTGTACTCCAGATCAACTTCATGACGGAACTGTGCCCAGGATGGGAAGAGAGCCCCTACTTATAGGCTTAATGGCTATATGTCGCTATCAACACAGCTGCTTATCGGATGCAGAGATATCGGACCGAACGTAATGCCAGCGGTCATCAGCCCATACTTATTACGGATCAGGGGCAGATTTTTAGACCAGGCTAATCGGTGAAGGGTTATGTTTATAAATGAAAAGGTAAAAGAGTATTAGTAATATTATAAAACTACTTTGGAAAAGAAGTCACTTCCCTGGGAAGTAACTTGAGTTAAAGGGAACTTTTACCTTGATTTCTGGCTTTATAAGAAATAACATATTGTGGTTTTATAAGTTATATTAATCACTCCGATTATCACATATTTGAAGCTTTATTATTCCAAGAAATCTGTAATCAGTATTTAATACAAAGCCTTCGTTCCTTTAGATTGGTTTTTGTTTAACTAAATCCATGGAAATATTGCATATTATGACATCCTAAGCTATTAAATAATATGGAAGCGAACAGTGCTATAAATGTTCATAAAGAAAGTTAATAGGTATTCAGTGAGTCACCAAGATCCCTCAGATTTCTATCACATTCCTTTAAACTCCAAATATTTGTAGTTTCGATCACCTCTGCACGTGCTACCTTTAACATCATCATCATCATCGCCATTGCCAGGGCCATAAACCATTAATATTTGTAGCCTGTTTTATGGCCAGCACGGACCAATTGGCTAATTTGCGCTAATCGCCATTAGCTGATAATGCAATCGCATGAAAAAACAAAGTCTATATATTACGAGATAAACCCCCCGAAAAAAATATACACAAGATTAGCTTCGATAGGGATAAGCGCATACTTCTATTCGCCACTTGAGAGTGGCAGCCTTTTCGGAATGGAATCCATTCCCATTATATAACTTAGGGGGTACAATTAGTAGCTAAGACGAATGGCCAGGACCAGGGCCAACAGGGAGCTAATGCTGAGCAGGCTCATTGTGCCGGAGCCACCGCCATTGTCATCTTCTCCACCATCTTCTGGTGGTTCCGTGGTAGGATCTTCGTTATCCAGCTGGGAATATTAATAATAATATAATTAGTTTTGTGATATTTTAGGAAACCAATTTAAGGGCAACTTACAGCGTAGAACAGCTTCTCGCGGAGCTCCTCGCAGCGTCCTCGCTCACTGTTAATGGTGACAGCCGCTCGGCAAAGGGATCCTGCCAGGCAGTTGCGATCGCAGCCACCATTAACCTGGGGATCCGCCGAGGTCACGCGGTAGCGCCAGTACTAAAGGGAAAATAAGAGGTAATAGGTGAGAAACTGGTCATTAATTGGGCATTTCTTCCTATCTTATCAAGGATTATTTAAAAATAAATATTTTCCTATCTATAAGCTAGTATCCTTCAAACTATTTTCCCGTAAAACAATCTTAAAGATATCTTGAACCTACCTTCCTCATCAAGGCGGGATTCTCGGCGAACTGGTCCAGCAGATTGTCGATGCCAGCAGGACTCGTGTCCTCGGTGAACTCCTTGATGAACTCATACTCCAGGTACCACTCGGGCTGCTCATCCGGCTTCTCGTTGGCCGCGGTCAAGTTGAAAATCCATGTCCAGTGATTGGTCACCTGGTAGGTGACTTGATCCACGGAGTACTGCCTATAGTTGGGATTCTTGTTCGAGTAAGTGGTAACGGCGCCGCCGTTCCAGGCCACTGCGGTGGCATGACCCTCGTCCTCCGAGTAGTAGACAAAGAGCTCATCCTTGTGCGAGTGACCGGTGAAGATGCCACTGATGGTGCCGCTGAAGCGCGTAATGCAGCGATTGAACTCGCGGGCCCACACGGACCAGCAGGTGCCATCACCGGACGGAATGTGGGTCAGCACATGGACATATTCGCCGGCCTTCTCGGCAGCCAGGAGAGTGTCGTGGAACCACTGCAGCTGCGGAATCTTGTCCGTGCCGCTGTGATACAGCCAGAAGTTGTCCGTGTAGCAGTCGTTGCTGTTCAGCGCGATGATGCGGAAGCCCGTACGCGGCGACACCGTGTAGTAACCGCCCTTGAGGATCGTCTCCTTGGTCTCTTCGGGCAGCCACCTGGACCAGTCGTTGTACAGGTGCTCGTACAGCCACTTCGTGCTGATCTCATCGGGAACTCCCTCGGGACTGAAGCTGCAAGCCAAGTATTTAGAGATATTAATTTCCTGCTTTCTAACGGAGCTCCTTTGGTAAGACTTACAGGTTCAGGGGATGGGGCTCGTGGTTTCCGATGCAGGGATAGACAGGAACATCGCCGAAGGCCTCATTGAGACGCTGGCTCACCTTGGTCAGCACGCCGGTGTTCTTTTCCACGGAAGTGGCCCACACCATGTGGTCCACGATGTCACCGGTCTGGTAGACATAGTCGCACTTCGTATTGGCCACCGCATGATCCAGAGCCGACTCGAAGGTTTGCCAGGGTAAATCGCAGTCCCGATAGTCACCCCAGGCGCCAGCCGCCTCGCTGGTTCCCTCAGTGGTGTCCTTATTCCGCTGACAGCACATGGGCTCCGCACAGGAGGCGAGACTGCCGACCTCGTACAAAGGATCATGATGGATGTCGGTGAACTGGCAGATCCTTAAATCGGAGTCGCTAAAGCGAGGAGTGTCCGACTTGGAACCGGTCAGTGCCTCGCCAGTGCTGTCCACAGGCAAAGTCCAGTTGTAGTCGGGATTGGAGCCTGTGTTGCAGAAGCTGAACTCCATGAAGAGCGAGCAGAAGCTCTGGGAGTCACTCTCCGAGTTGCGCATAATGTACTCCACACTTGGCAGATTGGAGTCGATCAGGCCCTCGCAAACCTCCTCCGTCTGGAGATTCAGACGGCGGCAGAAGTCCATCGCGAACTCCTTCATCAGCTGTGAGCTGCCATCGCCATGCAGTTCCCCATCCTCGTCACGAATGGTGCGGATGAAGACCCGCATCACCGAGCGACAGGCCGTGCACACAAAGAAACTATCCCTGGGCTCCAGATCGATCATGTTCCGGGTGAAGATGTCCTTTTGACTGTGCGACTTGGCCAGCTGCTTGGTCAGTCTCTGGAACTCCGGCGTCTCCACGCCCGTCTTCAGGAAGCTCACATACTCGTTGGCCAGGCGCTCGGCTATGTCGTCCGCAATGGCGGACAGCACATGATCGTCCACCTCAAAGTCCACCGGTACTCCGGGCAGATTCACGGCCGCGGCGGTGGCCAGGATGACCGCTAACAGGAGCACGATTCCCCTCATGGTTCGCAGGGCAACTGGAGTAAATCTGCGCCAAGAGGGCCCACTTATAGCCTACGCTTATCTAGCCACCAGCTGGACGAATCCATTGACAAGAGCGGGAAAACCCATTCAGCGGGAGATTAGCCTAATCTTGTGGATTCCAATTCGGGTGGTACTTCTATTTTCGGTTCAAGAAGTGGCCATAATCTGCCTCCGGTGGGGCAGATTGCAGCGTTCTAAATTGTACATCGTAAAGGCGGCAAATTCGGCGACTCAGCGCCACTTGCCAAAGGTTTTACCACTGTATAGAAGCTCCAAGGGGTCCCTATAGTGTGTTCTTTACATTTTTTGGGCTTTGTTGTTTTCCGAAATGAATTCCAGGAAGGTCAGACGGTTATAGAACCAAATAACCTTATCACAACTTTATCATTTTCGCAAATTTTGGTATGCAAAGATTAAAGCACTAAAAAGCACTTAAACTCTTAATCTAATATATAATAGTATTTATTGTTGTTCATTTATGTATTTTGTAGAACTTTGCGGAACCAAGAAAGCAATTTTTGCAAGTTTGCCCTTCAAAGTCCAAATACAAACGATTTATAATAAAAATTGTATACAATTCTTAAAACGCTCCTCAGCCTTAATAGCAGTTAATTAAGTTATTTACGACTCACTTATTCAATGTAAAATATGATAAATAGAATTTTTTTTTTAATTAGATCGCCAATTTCTTATATTTTTGATGTGAAAAAATCAATATTTTAATAAACATTAGGCATACATTTCAAATTGGCGCCTACGGTCATATTCGATAACAGCCTCGACTGTTATCGAAATTCTTAGAACAGTTTTGTTGGATGGTAGATTTTATAGTAGTCTGGTTGGTTTTCCCCTGAAATTGGAGTTACAGCCCCTTCCCGGATGGGGGTGCACCGGTTCCAAGGGCTTTTAATCGCTGCCAGGAGCGTGAAGCGCGGAAAAATAACTAAAATGAATCTTTCCTCTAAAAGTATGGCAACGCCAAATTACCCAAAGGCTATTGCGACCTTTTTCCGTCTCAAGGATGTCCGAGCTCGTCTCGAGGTATTTTCCGGCGTGTTTCCAGGTAACAGACCCGTGGTTGTGGTTGTGATTAGTGAAAAATTGCGTGGGTAGCGTGAAATCGTTTAAACCGGCAGATTTTTTCGAATAGTATGGCAACGCCAAGTTTTAAACTGATTTAGTATGACCAGTTCTCTTGTAGTTGAAAATCCGCTCTGTTCCCGCAGAAATGGTAAAGAAGTTTTTAAACCTCGGGCACACTAGCCCTATTTGCATTTATTATTAAAAAAAAAACCTAATAATCAGCACCGAGTGTGAAGGCCAGCCGAAGTCCAGGACAGCAGGACCCGGATTGAGGCAGATTAGGCAGCAGCGGCGGCAGAGCAGATCGAGGGTAGTAGTACGACAAAAGGATAATCCCCCTTGAGCAACACCAAACAGCAGCTGAAACGCAACAACAAAAGACTCGCTCGCCAGTGACGCCATTTTCTGTGCGAATAAAGAGCAGGTGGGGCAACGACATAAAACAGATACCGAGTACCAGGAAGGGGCCAGAGAGACAAAGCAAGAGAACGCGGAAGCGAGTGGGGAGCGAGAGACAGAGCCCGAGGATGAGCAGCCTGATCAATTTCCTGAATCCCAAGCTCAAGCCGTCCGTGGAGAGTGACGCCGTCTGCGAGGATGGCTTCACGGCGGCCAATCTCATCGCCGACGATGTGGAGCAGCTGGAGCGGGGCTTCATGTGCTTCGCCGTCTGCAAGCCACCCGTTGAGGTGGTTTTCGACTTCCCCAAGGCCGTCGACATGAAGGTCATCAAGCTGTGGCCCTCCAGCGGTGCCCTGCGCTCCACAGCCTTCGAGCTGCACGGTCGCCATGATGGCATCTGGGAGCGCGTGGCCTTTGTTAGAGACCTGGGACGTGGCGTGGACTCGGTGACCTTCTGCTACCAAAGCGATTATAATTCGCGGAGCAGCTCCAATGCCGCCGCCGCCACCGGGCAGCCGCAGAGCGAGAAGGTTTTCTTCTTCAAGTCCGCCCACAAGATCTTAGCCAGCACTAACAGCGTAAAAGTGGTCATAAGAGCCACCGAACGGTGTCCGCCGGTGCTGCGCAAGGTGCAGATGTGGGGCCTGCCCGCCCGTTCGCTGGACAAGGCGGACAGGGAGCTGGTGAAGAGCATTTGGAGCGAGATAAGTGATCCCTATGGTCAACGTGATGCCTCACATGGAAATACAGGACAGCGTTCGCCGCCTAGGCACGTACCCGAGCTGAGGGAGCAGTCCTCGCTGGACATACCGGAGGAATTCCTAGACTCCATCACCTGGGAGCTAATGGTAAGAAGGAATCAAGGTATATTTCCTGATTTTGGTTGATTAACCATCCCTCTTTTAGATATTTCCCACCGTGTTGCCCTCGGGGAAAGTGGTGGACCAGTCCACCATTGACAAGCACGCCGAGGAGGAGGCCAAGTGGGGCCGCCAGCCATCGGATCCCTTCACTGGCCTCGAGTACAATGCTCAGCGCAAGGCCATTATTAACTTGGCGCTGAAGGCACGCATCGAAAAGTTCCTCATGGAGCACTCGGAGCACTTTAAGGCGGTGCCGCGATCTCTGGGATCTTCACGGCTGCGTCGCCGTCACGCTTCACAGTTCGCCAGCAGCACGTGTCAGCCGGGCCAGATTAGTCCAGCGGCTGGCACATATTCGGCTCTGAGTAGCGCTTACAAGCAGCAGCAGCGTAAGAGCAGGGCCACCGCCACAGCCACCTCCTCATCGGCTTCTCTGGGTGGTGGATCACCACACTCGCCGCCGGCGGCCAAGAGGGCAAGGCACAGCCAAAATGCCACTACGGCCTGTGCCACCGTGACGGCCAGCAGCGCATCTACCTCGACTACAACGTCATCATCCTCATCCAGCATCGACCAGGCCATCCAGCAGGCCCTGCAGAAGATCACGCGCTTCAGCCAGGTGGCAATGAACGGTTCTAGTGCCAGCTTGGGATCGTCAGCAGCACGGGACAGCTGCATTAACTGCCGTAGCGATCAGTTTGGCTACGAGATCCGCTCCTGTCGCCACCTCGTGTGCCGCGAGTGTTTGGTGCTTCTGTCGCGGGATCAGGTGTGCGTCTGCAAGGTCTCCTTCCGTGGCGCTGATGTGGAGCGGTACCATAAGCTGGATCCCTAAGGCTTTGTCGGTCGTCCTTCTCCCGATCGGCCCGCCCGATCGCTGCAATAAGCTCCCCTCAATTTTCGTTCAGTTTGTAAGCCAGTCAATCGCTTTAGCCCCTAGGCCTCGTCTACGTCTACTTTAGCTTATAGTCCATATCAGGAGTCGGTCTGAGTCTGGAGTCGTCGCAGAAGAAGAAGCCAAATGTGTACACGCGAGTCGTTCCCGATGATTCGGAAGTATGTATCAGTATCAGGTCACGTTTAGTCATAGAGAACAGATTACGATTAGCATATAGAGAGTTCGCGCGCATAGTTTTTGTAGACACTTTATATACACACACACACAGAGTCCCCCGCCAGAGACGGGATCGAACAGCGCGAGTTTATATATATTATATTCATACCAATTATGCATAGAATAAAGAACAATTACAGACCTAAGTCCGATGAGTTTTTAAAAATGATTACGATTTACTTTCTTTACACTGTTTAATTCGATATTGCAAATTGTTTATTTTGAAGCGATTTTGTCTATTAAAAGTGTTAATTTAAGTTTTATTAACTTCTGACGTACTATTTGCATCCTTTTTACTAATATTACGACTTATTTCATTAGCTATAAATAAAAACTTCAAATTTACAACAAAAGAAACCAGGTTTTCTTATAGTACTTATAAAAATATTCTCGTTTTCGATTTATTGTCGTTATTTAAACATGGGATAAGTAATTGAGGTTAATTTCCGCGACAATCCCTCTTGTATTATATCCTCTTGAGGATTATATTCCCAGATTCCAGCCTGGGTTGCATCTTCTGTGTAATGTTTTGTGGAAATTACCACATGGCTTCGCCATCAGCACGCTTGAACACAAACTCCTTGTCGTTCATCTTCATGATGCCATCCCGTAGAGCGAACTTCCACTTGTTGCGCGAGCGGTTCACGACATCGTACTGGCAGGCCATTACGTTCTCAGTATCGAACTTGACCTCGGTGTCTTCATCATCGGTTACGTCATCGCCACTATTGAGGGGTTCCTCCTTAATGTCCTCTTCATCAGATTTCTCTGATTCACCGTCGTCATTGTCATCGCCGCCATCATCATCGTCCCCATCATCATCAAGATCGGCTTCCTCAAAGCCGTTGACACTCTCGTCATCTGAGTTATCGTTAGCACCGTCGAGTTGCTTGGCAGTTCCCAATTTAATCCTTCTCACATTGAGGATCCGCCGACAGCTGGACGAGCTGGACAATTCTGTGTCCATGCCCGGGGCGGGCGGTGGTGTGGGCGATATGGCCGGGCCCTGGTCGAATGACTTTTTCTTCGACAACTTGCTGCGCCACATGTAGGCCAAGCGGTCCAGTGTCTGCTGGCCAACGCCATCATCCAGGAAAGGTTGACGCATATTGGCAACTACGTCGTCGATTATGCGTTGGCAAAGCCTTGGAGCTAAAGCCTGGGATTTGGGGACCCTAGCCTTCTTATTCTTCTTATTATTCGAGGACATTTTTATAATTTGGTGATGTTCGCTGAATTGGAATGGAAAGAATGTAATTCCAGATTAGATGTATTAATAGAATGGAAGAAATAAAGGTAGAAATTACTAGAAATGCTCGGTAAAGGTCAAAGAAATGCAAATTCTTTTTATTTGCCAAGTCACTTCTTTTCTTTTTGACAGTTCGTGTATGTCGTCTCACTTGCACTTTTACTTATGCATATTGTATAAAAACTGTCAATTTTTTTTTCGTCAACTCTACTTTGTGCAGTTCTTTTACGAAATAAAAATGTGATAAACGGCGGCCGTTAACACATATAATAATAATTACCGCTTTTCGATCAACGTATTATCCTCAATCAATCTGCTTTGTGTGAAAAGCCTCGTTCTGTAAAAAAAGGATAAGTAAAAACATAAAATTAGTAAAGAGTTCCGCCAGTTTTCGGTTACAAATTAATAAGTGTAACATTATTTACTAAACTTAACTCGTTAAATAAATAAGAAACTTACCTGTTTCGTCGCTTATCGTAGAAGTTTGATCTGTTCGGGTCGAGCTCTCGGCGTTAAATGAACTTTGCCCTGCCAAGCGTCCTCGTCCTCATGTCAAACTTCCTTCAAAATAATGCCAGGGCTACTAGATAATGCGACAAAAGTCTGTTTCAGTTTCTTAACACTTTATGTTTATCGCTTTAGTAGTAACTTCTATGTTTCATAATTTCATTCAGGCATTTTTTTTTGTACGATTTACTAGCGCAATTTAAAACAATTGGCATAATATAATATTTTAAACTTAATAATCTTATTCAAAATATTTGGCGCCCTTTGCCAATACTATGCACATTTGGTCTGGCAGCCCACTTTATCCCCGCCCAGTCTGGCAGCCCTTGTGCACGCTCCCTGAACTTTGTAAACATTTCAAAATATTCCGCAACTTTTTACTTTTTCCGGAGAAATATAATGTCCGGAGATGCGCATGCCACGCCCCAATCTGGCCGAAGACCCCGACTGGGACTGGGTAGACGTGCCTGTCACTCTACGCCTCTTGTGCGACTCCCAGGGGAGGAATCGTCAGTGAAAACACCCAAAAGTGAGAGTCTGGATACTCCGCGAACATTTCCGCTATCGCTAAGCGCACGCAGGATAGGATTGTCCAAAAGCAGAACGGAATTGACTAAAAAGAAGTTGGAGTTTGCTATCGTCCAGGAAATAAAGGATAAGGAGCCTTCGGGTAGTCAAGAAAAGACTAAGAAATCGGAGTCCAAAAAGAAAAAGCAGCGCAAAAGAGACTGCAACAAGGCAGAGGACGAAAAGGGCAAAGATACGCCGCAAGACCCGCCCAAAAAGCAGGAACCAGCGCCGCTCAACAAACCCCAGGAACAGGTCTCGCAGGAGAACTTGGAGCCGAATCCGCCCAAAAGCAGGAAAATCCTGGAACTGCAGGGCGACATTGAAATCTGGCGCAGAGGATTCATAGCCTCCATGGACGATCTACAAGCAATAGCAGAGCCTGGACTAACTAAAAAAGACCTGCTCACCCAGCTGGGCATTCCCCTCGAGATGCTGCGCTACCTGGAGGAGGATTAAAATAAACGTAGACTTTACCAAAATTTAAATTTAAGAACCTTTATTCCAATAATAGCAAGGCGGAAATAAAAACCAAACTTAAACAGAGACTAGTACTTGTGCGGCCGTACAGGTCGCTCCGGATCGAAGAGCTTGGGGTCCGCCAGGAAGTCGAGGTCCTTATGGTAGCCCGGCATCAGCAGACACTGCTGTGCGCGCAGTATGGCCTGTTCCACCTGCTCCTGGCGGCGCTTGCATAATCCGGTAATGTGCCGGCCATAGATGCGACCGGTGTACGGCGACTGGAACTGTGACAGCAGCTTCACGTTCTTGTAGTGCGGCACAATGTCGTGCTTGCACAGGATGCACTGCTGCGGGTCCTTTTCGTAAGGATTCGTTATGTCAATGGGCAGGTCGGAGGTGTCGGCAGCTTGCGGTGGCTGCGAGTAAAAGCGACTGGTGGCCACCAGTTGTTGTCTGGCCACTGTCACTGATAGAAACTACTTTTAACTAACTTCTTTTTTTAATTAATTGATGTTTATCTTACCATTTTGTGTGATAAATTTCCCAATTTTAAGCATTTTTAATTAAAATTCCAGACAGAAAAAGAATAACAGACTGGCAGTGTTGGTAAATGCGGGCCGAAAACATGTGTTCTATTACGATAGTATCGATATATTTTTCGAATTATAACCTTTGTAGAGTCTGGCAACAATACAAGTCTGCGATATCGATAACTCGGTTCAGAAAACACATTATTTTGTTAAATATTCAATTTAATTGTAATTTTGAAGCATGCCGCCTGTGCGTGGCTCACAATCAAAAGGAAAACCTGGCAAGAAGCCAGCTAAGGGTCCTGGCAAGGTGGCGCACAAACACAAACCAAATTTCAAGAGCAAAAACCAAACAAAACCCAAGGCAGTAAGTAGGAAATCCTCAGAGCAAACACTTCTGAACTAAAACTTGCCCACTTTTTCCAGAATAAACCCAACAAACCCGAGATCCGCAGGAATAAGCGAAACGAAAAGTTTGCCCAGGAGAGAGCGGAGCAGGAGAAGGTGCGGGCTGAGCGGGATACTCGTGTAAAGGCATACAAACAGCAGCGTTTGGAAAAGACCAAGGCGATCAGTAAGAAAACGCAGCGTGGACAACCGCTGATGAAGGATCGCATGCAGCTGCTGCTGAAGCAGATAGAGGAGATGAAACGTCGTTAAATGAGTTGCATTTTCCTACTCCTCGAAATTATGTACCTACCTGAACTGTCTTATAATTCAAAGTGTCACATAGATCTATTATTCTAATAATTACCTTGTATCACCATAGAAAATAAACATATGGAAACAAAAACAGCTGATTTATGTTTTCCTTTTGGTTTTGTTTACAATTTTCAAAATACTTGTTATGGAAGAAGTAGGCAATTGTTGTTGTTTCGGCAACAACAAGTTCCATTGCACGAGCTGTCCCAGTACAAACTTACCAAATGCATGGCTCCATGTACCAGGCGCTCAGAATGCAGCAGGAGGATGATTGCTAACATATTTGAAAACAGTTTAGTGCTCTCGCAAAAACTGTTCGCTCTATGATTTTGTCGCTCGCTAAAAAGAGAGTCAACGATCGTCTGATTTCACCGCATAGTTAAGTGCATCGTTGCTTTACTGCTCTCTGTTCGCCTGGTACACGAAATGTAAGCGGCGAGCAATAGTTGTTATTGTTTCGGCAACAACAACAAAAAATGTAAGGAGTTTCCCAGTACAAATTTATTAGGTGCATGATTTCATGTACCAGGCGACCAGAAGGCAGCAGAAAGTAGATATTCAAAAATCAACTCGCCTTGAATGGATAGTCGTGTCTCAAACCGTGGTTTGAGTCCACGGCGAAGGCAGTTATCGATTAAAAAGATATCACTTCCATAGCTAGTCGTGCCAACAACCGTGGTTTGAGTCCACGGCGAAGGCAGTTATCGATTAAAAAGATATCACTTCCATAGCTAGTCGTGCCAACAACCGTGGTTTGAGTCCACGTCAGTTGATCGTTCGCTCTCCATCTAGCAACCGTACCATAGGCAAAAAAATCAAAGAGAGCATCACTCGCGAGAGCACTAAACAGTTAAGAAATATGTCTACACTCAGCAAATCATCCTTCTGCTGCTGCATTCTGGGCGCCTGTTACTTGAAATCATGCATTTGATAAATTTGTACTGGAAACACCAGTTTACTCTTGTTAATTTTCATATTTCTTATATGGCTAGATGAGCTTTATTTAAAATGTATTTAAGTTATTATTTTATTTATGACGCCTTTTTTTAAATTTAATTTAGCCAACACACAAACCAAATGAAGAGTATACCAATATATTTTACACGTAAATATGTGTTAAATGTAAAGTAAAGCAGTTCTAACCAAAGTATTTCTGATCACAGCTGTAGAGAAGGTGATCAAAAAAGGTTCCCCGTTCCATTAAATCTTATCCATAAAAACTAATAGTTATGATAGAAAACAAATGCCATTTTTATCATGTTAATCTACCTAAATCTCCTGGAATATACTTACATAATATGTGTTATAAAAAGTTGATGTTTTTGTGTGTGTTTGTCATTAAAACCCCGCCCAAAAATGAACGCTTGTGAGATGTCCCCTGGATGTCGAGCAGCTCTTAGATTGGAGATTGGAAATATTTAGTTTTCCGCGCACGCTCCACGTACAAAAATTAAATCTAATGCAACCTGTAATAAATTCGCTTGTCGCGCACTTCCGGCCGTGCGAATCAACCCTTTATTTTCATTTTTTTTTTTTTTTTTCTTTTGACAACTGACTATGCAAATTGGCCCGGCAAATTGCCTGAGCGCGAGGCGTTGGTCTTATCATCGAGCATCCTGCATCCTGCATCCTGCTAGCTGTACCTGCCGGAGTCACCCTTGTAGATCCTCGTGATTCCCTCGCGATTTAGCGCGAACAAAGCAATTTGCTTGACGGGAAGGCAAAGCGCGGGATTCAATTTTCACCCAAAATATTTGCAATAATAGTAAAGTTTTATGCGCATTCCGGTGGCACAACATCCGCTTCCGCACCCACTCCATCAGGCCATCTCCAACCCCGTTTCTTTTATTTCCTTTTTTTCAGAGTGACAATCAGCATGCGGTCTCATATCCGCTGAGAATGGAACGGGTGGAGGTAGGGGAGGGAAAAAGTAAACAAAACTTTCACTTGTGCGATATTGCGAAACTTGCCCCGCCTCCTCCTTCACCCGCTGCGCAACCCGTTGACACAAATCGCACTAAATCAAAAATTATACTTTGCACAAATAAAAGCGGAGAGAAGGACGCCGCCGCTGAGCAGGAAGTAGCTTGGCGATGGCCCTGTGGCCATAAATCTCATCTAGTCAAATATTGAATTACGCCGGATGAAGGCAGGGACGATGTGAGCCGGGAAAGGGTTCTCCTTCGATCCGCAAATCCAATTTAGTGGGTCAGATGGAAGGATGTCCTTGCTCCCTTCCCTTTTGCTAGTAGTGTGTGACATCGCTTTGTTCTGTTTATTTAATAAAAATTTGAAGTTATGAGTGCTCTCGAGGGTCGTTTATGTGCCGATAATGAATAGTTATGGCCGCTGCTGATCCGAGGGCTGTGATCCCATCCGATGCGATTGTTAATGCTTTGTTTGGGTCGCTTATAATGCAATTTATGCATGTTTAGATGTTCGAGTGGGGTGACAATGGGTTAAGGATGGCGCTTCAGCTGTTTTTCGCGCTTTTTTCACACATCACTTTCTCTGCCATTGATGAAAACGAAAAGAGGCTGAAGAAAGTGAATCTGAAAGCAGCTGCAAAGTCATAAATATTCATTCAAAAAAGAGAGTTATTTTGATTATACTAAAATACCTAAAAATATTAACAAAACCTTTTTAAATCTAGTAAAGACAACCGTCAAAATATCGTATTATAATTGTGTATTAAACTACAAGTTTTCAGACACGTAAAATCCTTTTTTAATGTTGTATTGATCTTCCGGTTAAAGTAAACGACTCTAAGAATATATTTAGAAACAAAAGATGTCTCAGATAAGCAAACAAAATTATAAATAAATTGTCAGAGTTTCAACTAGCGTTTGGGCTTTTCCTGGGATTCACTTTGGGATTCACAAGCACGCCGGCGGTAAAACCAAACTGATAACAGCTGCCAAGTGATGTCATTTAAATTGCGAGTCATCTCCACCAGAGACTCAGT
Organism: Drosophila kanapiae; assembly: GCA_008042475.1. Taxonomy (NCBI): domain Eukaryota; kingdom Metazoa; phylum Arthropoda; class Insecta; order Diptera; family Drosophilidae; genus Drosophila; species Drosophila kanapiae. Next base: position 79,057 of record VNJM01003350.1, read on the forward strand.
CTTGGATCAACTCTCTGCTTAATCGCAAGAATTCCTTTCTTTATTTACTATTAAAATGAAATACTTTAAATTGTGTTGGATCCTGGTCATTATGCTCGTTATCTGTTCGGAAGATATCCTTGCGGCTCCCAAGAGAAAGGCAAAGCCAAAGGGAGGATTCAAACTGCCAAAAATCAACATCAATATTCATCACAATAGTAAGTTTTCAACTTACATTTTTAATTAGATAAGCAAATATTTATTTATTTGTTTTTTTTTTTTTCTACAGATATTCACATTGGCTAAAGCGGAACTGTAGTAAATTTACATATATTAAAGTAATTTTAGTGAAATATATCTGGCGCCGCATATGTACAAAGACATCTATTTATAATTTACTACATAAGTAAACAAGTATACAAGTTATTTAATAAAATAATCTAAAATGCTAGATCAGTGTAAGTTTATAAATAATTTACTTGTTTTGTTTTTATTTGTGAAATAAATATTATAGGAGGAAAATACAATCTGATTACATGCTGAAAACATAAGTAAAAATGGAATACTTTCGATTATTTAGCCTTCTTCTCGTAGTTCTGCTCTTTGGCTATTTGAAAGATGTGAAAGCTTCGAATGAGGCAGCCAAAATTGCAGTTCAGTTAAGTTTTTAAATTGAGTTTGTTGTAAAAGAATAATTTGAATGATTGATTTGTGGTTTTTTAATTTCAGACCGGATGTAATTATACCATTATGAAATGTAATAATGTTAGAGCATAAAAGAGGCTTTAACTTGTCTAAAATGTAATTGAATGAAAATTGCTTATTGTTTAACAATGTTAAATAATACTGCATTATTTAGAAATATGCTTGGATAAGAGCTTGTTTATTGCTAATCAAGCGGAATTAATACAAATTATAATAGAAGGCCTAGCATTTGTTTGTGTTATTAATCTTAATGATAAGACATCGTGGAATTCATTATTTTGTTTATATTGTTTGATTCGTCAGCTTTAAGTAATCAGAAAATATGTGTTTCTTAACGCAAACATGGTTTTCGCAATACAAAACCCCATTATAATAATATTAAATAAAATTTAATGAGGTTCTCATATTAGTAAACATATTTTAATAAAGTTGTTGTGGGAAAAAATCAATTTTGCAGCAAAACAAATATTTGGTATACTTGAAAAATATATGTTATGAATACAAATATTGATTATAGTATAGTAAGATATTAAATAATAGATAGATATTAATTTAATATAAATATTATACGAAAATTTGTCAGTAAGTACAGAAGTTTGCTTTGCAAAAAGATTTCTTGAATAACCTTTTCCCTAAACTTTTTCTTAGTAAATAGGTGACGATCTTCCCTAGATTTTCTCTTAATTCCATGGCCACATTTCTTGATTTCCAAATTCCCTGATTGCTGCGAAAGGAGCAACCCTTCTTCTCATCCTTAAAAGAACATGCGAAACTTTTGCATAACTCACTGGCTTTCCAATCTTGTTAACGATTCGGTATGCTAATTAAATTCCTGCCAATGTTGGCAAAGGAAAATCCCATTGGCAAAGAGGGGAGTTTTCACTTTCTGTGGAGAAAAAAAAAATCTGCTTCGAAATTAACACCCGCCGGACCCGAATGGCTGGGAGAAAGTCAGAGAGTGAGTCGGAGAGATTCGCTTTCGCCGAACCGTAAAATGTTCTCCCCAAACATTTTGGGACTTGATCCTGGAAAGGACCAACTTTTGGCTGTGAATTTATGGCCAGCGGTGGAGTTGGGGATGCAGTTGCTCTTTCTCTCTTATCTGGCTGAAATATTAACGGTTTAGGCTTAATTACAAATGGTGACGCTGCCGGCTCCCAAAAATTAACTGCGACTTCTTCGCAGCGAAATGGGATTCCCGAAAAGATGTGGGGGACGGGCGAGTGCCATTAGGGTAATTATTTACAACAATTTCAAATTTTACACATGGACAAGCCGAAGCACAATAAAATGGCGCCAACAAAATGTTTTGTTCGGTTTCGGTTTCGAGTTCTGTTCTGTATTTTTCAAGTGCTGCTGCGGCTCATAAATTACAAAAGTGCGGGCTGTAAATCACGGGACTCCGCCTCATACCCGACCTTGGATCACACCCCTTCGCTCCCGGCGAATTGTGCATGTAAATTTTCGAAATTTTCAACAATTTGCAACACTCTTTATTTCTGTTTCTTTTGGCGAACACGTGACCAAAAACGGGCTTGGGGGTAGTGTGAACACGGAACGAACCCTTTGAGGGCTGAGCATAAATTTCAATTAAAATTGAAAAGCCATGAAAAATAAAATCCCCCCTCCACCCGCTGCCTGGAGGAGCACACAGCAGTGATAGCCATGGAAAGTTTTTTGAATGCAGCAGGGACCGGGGGTAGCCCGGAAAGCGATTTTAATTGTGAACAGCCAGCAGCAGGTGCAGGCATGCATGAAAGTGGCCCAGAGCCACCAGTTTTTCAATTAAAACTCGAAAATATTTCCAATAATTGCCGAATAAGTGCAACTTTATCAAGCACCCATTCCCCAGGGGGATCGCCGTAAAGGGTTATCATGCTTCCGAGGAATGTCAGGACATTGGCGAGGGAATCAAGGGCAGATAGTTGACACTCGTCGGTGGATTTCACACTTCATCGAGGGGGGAAGATGACCATCAGCATCTGTTGCTGTTTTTACAAAAAATTTTATATTCTTTTTCACAAGAATTTATTTTATTATAAGTTTTTTTTAATACTTAGTTGAGCTTGCAGATTAAAACGGAACTAACATTATTTCTTATATTAGTTTTAAATATATTTGAACACTTCTTTTTTCGTTGTATCTATGAAACACAGACGTTATGTTTTAAACAAAAATTCTAATCAATCCAGGCGGACAACAAAATCTATATAAATATTTACCACAAAAGTAAGTTTCGAACTTGAAATCTGCTAAGATGAGCAAAGATTCATTGCCCAAAGCTGGATTCCATTCACTGCATTATAGGATAGATAATAAACTCACTAAGTCATTGAAATATATTCACTGTTTATTATATTAGTAAAAAAGTATTGAAGTTATTTGATTAAGTTTAAGTATAAGTAATTTAATTGTTTGGTTTTTATTCGTATGTGTTTGTTTAATTGTCGAGATACTATGGAAACTGTTCGATCAGTAAACTATTCAATTTATATTTGTATAAAAATGTATAAGTGCAAACTCCTAACCAAGCTCTGTATTAGTTAACAACGAAAAAACATAAATTAATATGAAATATTTTACAAAATGTCCAACTCTAATATAAATATTTTGAATGGTTTATAAACTTTAAGAAAAGAAGCAATTTACAGAACGAAACACGCTCACAGTAGTCGAAAATCTCCCTTGGTCCGTGGCATATTTCACACCTCAGCAGATCGCTGTAAATCCAAAGGACTTCCATCCATCATCCTCTCCAAGCAGGACTCACTTCCGATACTCATCTGCAATCAGCTTTGGCTCCGGCGACGACAAATGTCAAAACTATAAGCTGACACTAAACCAATGCGGCACTTCAGCAGCCAGCGGTAAACGGTGAGGAGCAAACATCAAACACTAGACAAAGGCAAAGACAAAGGGGGGTTGCTGGTCACCCCGGTCCGTTGTCCTGCCCCGCAGAAATTGCTCTTTAACTTGCAACAGCGAGCGACTAACAAGCGACGCGTGCCGCTTCCTGTTTTCACACGCAACCGAAGCCAACGCAAGTACAGTTGCCTTCGCCGACCAAAGCTCTCGGGGCGGAGCTGTACTTTTTGACAAGCATGAGCGTTAGCTACATAACCTCACAACGAGGCATGACATAATTCACTTCCTGCCGCATCATCATCATCGTCACAAGGGAGGACCGCCCCTAACTCAGTTTAAAGTCGCATAACTCTCAAATTAAAGTGACCATGCGACAATTTTCAATTTCCACATTGTCCATAAATCAAATTGCGTTTACGACGAAAGTTAGCCAGGGGGCATCATCGGCGGAAAATTTGGGGCGGGGTTACAACACGCACATGGGTGAGGGTTCAAGGCGTCAGCACTCGTACCTTTTGATGGGTTTATTGAAAAACTGTGCGGAATTTGTTGACTACTCTGTCTGAAAAGGGAAAATAGTTTTTTGGATAAGGTTAGAAAACAATAAGAAATATTTACTTTCAATACCAAAAATACAAACAAATAATAAATATAAATAATAATTGAATGAAAGCATTTTTATTGTTCTAAAATAAATAAAAACAAATGTCTTTATAAATCCGCAAACTGAAGATCTAGATTCCACATTTTTAAGGGTATTGAAAACTCTTCGCACTCTCATCCGAAATTTTTCACTGCTCCATCCCTTTTTATTTGCTTGTTTTCATGTTTTTGTTCCTTGTTTTTTGGGTGGTTTTGGTGTTGACACGATATAGATAAGAGAGTGAAGGTCCTGTGTGGTCCTGTGCCATGTGTGACAGTTATGAGCATCTGCGATCCAATTTAATCAAAACTGCTGGCAAATGGCTCCTTCCTCCGTCAGATTTTGGGGCAAAAAACACAGCAAATAATCGCATTAGGCCCTCTCAAGAGAAACACGAAGACAATGAATGGTATTCTCCATGTGTCAAAATTTTCGCATCGCTAGGAGAGATCTGAAAGCACATGTGTCGGCTGAAGTGAAATGTGATTAGCTGGGTTTTCTGGTGGTATGTTTTGAAGTTCAATTTTTAAAATTGGCTCACAACTGGGAGTGGCGTCTCCAGTCCCCAAGTAAACCCCAAGGAACCACCCGGGACCATAAATTTGGCAAAAGTCTTAACATGTCAGCGACACTTTTACCCAACAAGGTCCAAACTTTATTCAAATGCCAGGAAGCAACAGGAAGAGTCTGGGAATGGGCTGTAACTCCAAGTTGGACTTTCTTAATGTCTACAAATTCCTGTCGGCAAATCCAATACAAAGCCCACTGACTTTGATTTATCACGGCGGGGCGTGGTATTTTTAATTTACAAGCCCCTGCCGAGGCAGTTTCTCCTCCTGCCGGCAGTTAACCCTTTGAGACCGCCTGTCTGCATAATTATGTCCGTGCAGACCGCAAATTTATGGACCTGCCAACGTCTTATTCCTGAACTTTCACTCTGTCAAATGGGCTTTCTTGTAATTGGCTTCGGTCCTAGTTTCCACTTAGTTGGGATTTCCCTGGCTTGGTCCTATGTGGTGGTCAAGTGATTCAGTCTGGAAGGTTTCTGATTAATTGGTGGGTATGACCAAGAAGATTTACTCTTGAAAATTAAAATAATTTTTTACTCTTTGCGTTTTAAGTGTACCACAAAGATTAAATCAATATTTCTATTGTTTTTAATAAAATGAATTATGACAAAGGTCGCTTTGCTTCACAGGCCTGGAAAAACCCTTAAGATAAGAAATATTTTTATTTACATCTCTGCAAAATCCAAAAAATTAAAGCAAAATTAATAAGAATATATATCTCCCTGGCTTGATCCCATTTGGTGGTCAAGTGATTCGGTCTGGAAGGTTTCTGATTAACTGGTGGGTATGACCAAGAAGATTTACTCTTGAAAATTAAATTACTTTTTTACTCTTTGCGTTTTAAGTGTACCACAAAGATTAAATCAATATTTCTATTGTTTTTAATAAAATGTATTATGACAAAGGTCGCTTTGCTTCAAAGGCCTGGAAAAACCCTTAAGATAAGAAATATTTTTATTTACATCTCTGCAAAATCCAAAAAATTAAAGCAAAATTAATAAGAATATATATCTCCCTGGCTTGATCCCATTTGGTGGTCAAGTGATTCGGTCTGGAAGGTTTCTGATTAACTGGCGGGTATGATCAAGAAGATTTACTCTTGAAAATAAAATTACACATTATGTCTCATAGGAAACCTTTGCGTTTTAAGTGTACCACAAAGATTAAATCAAAATATTTCTATTGTTTTTAATAAAATGTATTATCACAAAGTTAGATACGCAGGAAGAGCGTGGGAAAACCCTTCAAATAAGAAATATTTTTTATTTTATAAGTGTACCACAAAGATTAAATCAATATTTCTATTGTTTTTAATAAAATGTATTATGACAAAGGTCGCTTTGCTTCGCAAGCATGGAAAAACCCTTAAGAAGAAATATTTTTATTTACATCTCTGCAAAATCCAAAAAATTAAAGCAAAATTAATAAGAATATATATCTCCCTGGCTTGATCCCATGTGGTGGTCAAGTGATTCAGTCTGGAAGGTTTCTGATTAATTTGTGGGTTTGACCAAGAATATTTACTCTTGAAGATTAAATTACTTTTTTACTCTTTGCGTTTTAAGTGTACCACAAAGATTAAATCAATATTTCTATTGTTTTCAATAAAATGTATTATGACAAAGGTCGCTATGCTTCACAAGAGTGGAAAAACGTTTAAGATAAGAAATATTTTTATTTACATCTCTGCAAAATCCAAAAAATTAAAGCAAAATTAATAAGCATATATATTTAAAAAAAATAATAAATTATGAACGAAATATGGGGGAACGAAATGAATATAAGTTCCTTTAATTCATAGAAAGATTTTCATATGAATAAAATAAAAAATTAAAATAATGAAAATAAAACAATTAGCTTAGGTTGCTTAACTGAAGGTAGTTCGAAGCTTACTACTGAATACAGGAGAAACTCGGCCATTTATATAGCCCTGTCAGCAGTGTGACCGCAGTACGTTACTAAAAGAAAGTTCAACTGTCAGGTGCCAGCATTGCCAACTGCCTCAATTAAAAAGTAAAGGTGACCGTATAACACAGCGAGAAAGTGGCAAACGAAAATGTTTTAAAAATAAATCAAATAAATTGAAATAAAATCAAGAACTTAATAAAAGAAATTTATTTTAAGTTTTAACTAAGTTTATCTCTCTAGCCTCCGTAGTCTTCGAAATACAGAAAGACGGACAGTACACGACCAAAAATTGAAAGAAATTATCTTTTGATTACGTATTTAACTTTGTTAGCTGTACATTTTCCATACCTTGTGGCTATCTTTGACACAAACTCTTGGCCGGAATTTATTGCTGAGTTGAAAAGCACCCACTCCAGGGGAAAACCACAAATGATGACTGCATCAAGTGAGGGAAATCCCGAGGAAAGGGGATGACAGCAGCATGACAGTGCTCGAGAGCAATGCCTGTTAAATTCTATGACTTCGTAACTAATTAGCGCAGCCCATAAAAACAATGAAGGCACCGCAGCAGCAGCAGCACCAACCCTTCGCTCTCGGAAAAGTCATCCTCCTCACCACTTTTCTAATGAAGTTTGACGTTCTGATGTGCGGTGACGTTGACGAGGATTTTCCAGGGGGTTTTCCGGGAGCAGAAGCGGAAAATTCGCAGTCAACAAGTGAAAGTCAGCCCGCGGTGAAATTCAATGATGATGATGTCGCCTGAACGCTGAACTGTGACGGAGAAGGACGTCGTTGAGGAGCCATAAAATGCATTAAAATTAAAAACGTGTTAAAATGCTCAAGAACAACTCGCGCCATATTTTTAATGAGCTCTTAATGAGGCCGTTTGACCAAATCAAGGAGCAAAAACCCGCGCACCGAAAATAATTTCCGTCTCATTTGCTCAAAAAAAAAAAAATATCGTAAATTATAAACAAATTTTTAATGAAAAAAATCATACTTGTTTCCGGCATATGCTGCGGATCTCCGCCCCGCGATTCGAATCCCGTATCTGTGTGTGACTTTTGTTGCTGCCCATAAATTATGTAAATTTCCATTCGAAATTCAAAATTAAAAAAAAAATACGCTGTCCTGCTGCTCTAATAAGGGTGAAGGGTCACAAAATACGGAGTAAATGCCGTGGGGCCGAGGGGGCGTGGCCAGTAAACATCATAAAAGTGAGAAATATGCCTCTTATTTTGTATTTTGTAATTTGTTTTGTAATTCTGCGCCTTTTTGTTCTGAAATATGAGGAAAAAATTGCCACATTTACCCGGAAAAAGGGAATGGGATTTCGGGGCAAATGGATTTTTTATTCGATTTCCCACCCCATCGTGGGAATCCATGCTTTCTTGGGGGGGTTAACTTGCACAAAGTCTGCGACTTTGGTCCTTTCCATCCTTGATTCCCAACTGTACAAATTGGATGAGACAACCTGTGCAAGTTTACAGCGGCAGCGGCAGCGGGAACAGGGTAGAGATGCATAGATACGTAGATACTTTTTGGTAGTCGAGGCAGTTCACATAAATTAAGGAGGCAACCAAGGATGTGCCGGGGGAGAGACATATGCAAAGGCGTGACTGCGCCAACTCTCAGGTAGAATTTATCGGGTCGAAGGAATCCAACACGAATGAGGAACACTCGCCTGCAAAATAGTGAAAACCAGGTTTCCAATCCACTTTCAGGTTACTTACTCTCGGAGTTATGAAGTTATATTATTGACTTTAACACTGGGTGTTGTATTCTTCAATAAGGTAACAATAAGGTACTTGCATGAATTTATTCATTATTTTAAAGATAGCTCATAAGTTTATGTCTTATTATTATTAGTATGCTTTTATTCTCTAAGAGAAATTATATTTTATTTTTCTGTTTTTTGCTTAACAGTTTAAATTTTCAATAGTTTCAGTAACAATAGTTTCTATAGTTTAATTTATTCATATCTATTAAATCTAAATAAAAAATATATTAAAAACAATGCACTAATCCGGTTTTCCACATTTCTGTTGCGTTTTAAACCAGTTAACAGATTCAGTAATTTAAACATTCATTTACTCTGCCTTAACAATTTCATTTTATAAATATTTAAACCTGGAATTTATTCATTTACTTCCCTTAAGATATCCTTGAATTTTGTAGTCCTGTGTAATTAACTGACGGCTGCTGTACAAGTCGACTGCTAGTTCTTTTGTGGCTGCGCTTAATTTTTAATGCCGCGCCATGAAATTTATTGGGCCGCCACAAATTTGAGTTAATCTGCGAGCTGCCAGCGGGCTTAACAGTGCCGGGACAGACTGTACTCCACGCCGGGGCAAAGGATTCCGGAAATTTGGAGAGGGTTCGTCAGGAGCACAATCTTCAACAGAATGAGACACGAGGAGGAGAATGAGGAAGTGCGATGCGACAGTCTCATTTAAAGTCCCAACTGAAATCAGCGTTGATTTAATTTCAACTGTCAGGAGAGTTAAGGAGTTAAGGAGTTGTCCTGTCGCGGAAGGGGACGAGGTGCTATAAGTGCTTTTCAATGCGATGTGAACCGGTGGTATCTGGTCCTTTTGCTTTGCTCTGCATTCCGATTGGGACATTCCTCGACAAGCCATCAATCAATTGGCCGGCTAACGAGTGGCATGTCCTGTGTCCCCATATGAGACCTCGTTGGTGTGCTTATAAATGAAAGAAAAAAAAAGCGATCCAGCCAGAGCACGTAATTTCGCTTTGTCCTTGCTGAGGTTTCCAACTCATTCAACTCTTCATTCTCATTCATTGACAGCCAAGAGCGATGGGTTCAGCAAGGACAATGGGGAGTTGGAAACATGGGAAACTAAGCAAACTTTCACAGTCTAACCTCTAATAATATGATTTTACGTATCTTTTTTTGTTATAAAGAGTATTTAAATTGATATAGAAATTTCCATTTAATAATAAATTATTCCAACGACTTGTAACCCTTTCCATTAAGGAGACTCCTTTAAACTGCGACGCTTAGCCAGGACACCATAAATATTTATTAATGAAATTACCAGAGCTCGCAAAATTCAAATTGAAATATCAACGCGCCGTAATTAAAATTCATGGTGAGCTCCTCTCGGGGGGGTGGCCTTCTGGTATTTGCTGCTGCCAAAAATTGTGGGGTTACCCCCGTTGCTTAGGATGATGGACGAGCAGAAGGGTTTTTTTTCGGCCCATTTGCATATGTCTTGCCTCTGGAATGATAGCCCTTAATTGTGGCCATAACGCGTTGTGTGTGTGGTTATCCACATGCCCCCCGTTGGCGTGTGTGGTTAAGTGGTTTTTCAGGTTGCCTAGAAAGCAGAGAAGTAACCCACCATCTGGTAACCCATTCCCCCAGAATATTTACTATCTCCCCACCCGTTCGACCGAAAGTGGCGTTTATTTTAATGAGCAACAAATTCAATTTCAACTTTTGAACGCCTTTGTTCCCGAAAATTAATTCATTTGCAATTCATGGCTTTCAATTGCGATTGTTTGGCTTTTTTGTTGGAGGGGCGGGGAAGCAGTGACTCTCCTGGGATCTGGAATTATTTGGTTAGCTTAAATTTATGCTGCCGGATCATGAGCCGGATTCGTGCTGTCCTTGCCCCGCTCCAGCTCCCCATTTTACAGACATAAATCAAGCGTTTACTGACAGTACGAAATGCAAATCAAATGCAGGCTGTATCTTTGTATATTTTTATACGGACTTTTACACTTTAAATTGTACGATATTATACTATAATATGTTCACTAAAAGAAAGTACAATTGTGTTTAGATTTAGGAACTATTTAGTCTTCTCTTTAGCAGATTTATTTTATAGATTTTAGTAGATTATTTCATTAAGTTGTAATAAATATTTCTTAAAATATTAAATCGATCTCCTGGACTCAACTAGAAAACATAAATTAAAAAGCTAGACACATCCGCTGTCTCTCATCAGTATCTTATTAGATGCAGTTGGAAATTACAGGACATTCATAAGCATTATAGGAAAATTAGGTTATTAAAGCATATATTATATATTTTATATATAGTATATATATTTTTTAAAGTGCATTTCATAGCGCGTCCAGCTAGGTTTATTTTCTGTAATTTCTTTTCCGGCTTCTGGTTTTAAATGATGTGCTAATGCGATACAAGCCATGAAAATTGGAATGGGCACTGTAACGAGGGTGCCCCGAGGTGCAGAGGGGTGTCTCTTATTATCCGCGTATCGAAGCCATTGTTAGAATACCAACAGCTGTCCTCGTAAATCAAAATTATGAGTTTTCAATGAAAGCTTCGTCCGATTGGAAACTTTTAAGCAGCCCTTCAATCGCCGCATGATAGATGCCGCCTCGTATAATGGACAGGCAAAATTTATAACTATTACTTACGCACGATTAAATCATCTCCGATGGATACAACACAGGGGGGGGGAAACCAAATGTGGCGTCTTTCTCCTTTGTCGCCAAATTGCAGTCATTTGTTGGGCTTAAACCCTTTGCAAACAAATGCGAGAATGGAGCCTAATGAGCCAGCCATAAAAATAAAGAAATGGAACCATCAAAATATGGCAGGGCTCTCAGTTCCATCGCCTGATAAATGGCCAAGACTTTCGACGAGGGCGTGACGAAAATCCAATCAAGCCGGACAAATATTCGGGCTCAGCACTTTCCAAGGAAAAACTAATATAGAAATTAGGTGTGTAATGTGCTGAGCGAGCCATAAATATTTTCCCTATTCTCGGATTCGCATCGCCAATGGAATATTTGCAAAAATGTGTTTCCACAACACTGAACGAGGGTGACTTTAGTGTCCATTTCGAGTGTTTGCCACATCTGACATTTGTCATCATGATTCGCCCATAAATACAAACTGCGCTGCACATAAATAAACATTTTTCTGGAATTATTTTCGGAGGTGGAGAAAGGAGTGGTGTGTCTTGGAGAAGAGAATGATTGGTCATCCCGCAAGAAAATGATTATGTTAGTCACTTGAAATGGCATTCCAGAAGCAAATATTTTTCCCTGTAACTAAATATTTAAATTTGTTCTATTTTTATTCAGTTGGTCTTTTAAATTCACCCTAAATCCCACTCTAATCATCTTTAAAGTCTCCTCCAGATATTAACCTGAGTCCTGCGCCCTAAGGAGTAATTTAAATTTTATGATGGCAGCCGCACAAGTATCCTCTCCCCAGGATACCTGAACCTCGGCCTCGTCTGCCTTTGATGTGTGTGTGCTCTCCTTGATGGCATATCAAATGTGAAACTATCGATGGATAATGTGCATATATTCCATACTCACGCATCGCTTGCTTGGGCAAACAAACAAGTTAACGCAATTAAGAGTCCTGGAGCCGGGAAACTTAATTAAGGATGCCGCCTGCCAAGAAAATGGTTGGGAAATTTGTCAATGGCAACGAGGCCGAACAGCAGCCGCAAAAGGCAAACACATCAATCGCTGCGTGAAAACCGGTCCTTGTAAGGATACGTGGAACTATTCTAATGCGGTTGGTGTTGCAATTAAATCAACATAAAGTTCGGGACCAGCGAGGGCACGTTTTCCACACTTTTTAGCCCAAAAATTTGACTCAACAAAAAAGGGGTTGGGTTGAGCTCTTGATTGGGGTGTGCGAGTGTGTGAGTGTGTGCTGGTATCCTCCCCTGGGTGCACTGAGAAAAGAGGATTTGGAATTTTTTTAGGGTTATAAAGGAAGGACTTATAATATAAATAACCTGTAAGGTACAAATCTAGTATCAAATAAATTTATAAAAATAATGTTAAGTAAACGCAGCCAACAAATTTCCATTGCACACTTTCAGACACCTTTCTAAGGGGCATAAACGGTTAGTTTGATTTCTAAAAAAACCCTAAATAAGTCTGTTTTTATTAAGCAACTTCTCTAATGCTTCTTATCTGAATTGAATGCATTTTTCTCCCTGTGCAGTCACATGCAAATTGGTCCCCGAGAAGCCCCAATTTGATTGACGCCGCACGACGCGTTAATAACTTTAGCAACGCCTTTGTCCTGCGGCGGACTTTGATGATGACTATGATGATTATGCCACATATAAGGATTGAGAAGGGAAATGAGGACGAGCCCGGGTTCCTTGGCGATGACGCACTATCAGCAATCACTATAATTGCATAGTTTATCCGCGTGTGTGTCTGTTTGCTTTTAATACAGCTGCTGCTGCTGCCGCTGCTGCTACTGCTCTATTTGTTTACTATTTAAGTCGCTGTTCCCATTTTCCCCATTTTACCATTTCCCGTTGATAGTTTCCCGGCTGTCACGCAACCCAATTATTTCCTTCAAACACATGTAACTGTTAATTGGCAGAGCGTCTCCCGGGCATCCAGCGTGTCCTGTTTGTCCTGATGGGTGCGCCACTTGCCATCATAGTTTAGATACGAATAGTTGTAACCCGCAGCTAGTTACTGAGATTGCTTCCCGCCGGAAAAGGGTTACGATTAGTTGGGGGGTCGCTGTTTTCCACTTAATCCGTCTGTAGATGAAAAGTAAATAAAGAAAATCAAATCAAAATGGAACTCGAGTGGGGAAAATTATTGTTATGGAATGAGCTTGGCGAATTCCCCAAGCAATTTATTCGCCATTTTCATTATCGCAGCCTCCAAGGCAACTGGGATTAAGCCTTTCACCTTAAGGTAAATATATATTTAAAAAAGGGCTAAAAGGAAGCAGGACTCTGTACGTAAAAATCATGCTGGTTTAAGGAAATCTTTACATTATTTTGTGCGGAAAAATTCGTGGAGGATTTTATGTGAAAAAAAGGGTGCTTCAATCTAGCCTAATATTATACGATAATATTTCTTTTATTAGTTTGAGTTATTCCCTATTAGCAATCCAAAGAATACTTCCTGAAGTGAGCATTTGTAAGGCAACGTAGTTAGCAACGAATATATTGTAGTTTGCACTCTATTTGCAACAATTATGGTTAAAATTGTTCCAATTTCTTAGAATTTGTTTTCCTTTTAAAAGGATATTGTCATTTATTTAACACAAAAACTTTAAACAAGCAATTGGGGACTCCCAGCGGAGAAACCGAGAAGGCGAAAGCAAAACGCTTTCTCCCGTCGAACCGTAAAAATACTCGAATATCCTTGGCTTCCGACTCATCTCCCGCTCTCTCTCCCCTTCGTCCTGATACTTGGCTGCATATGATTTATGGCACAGACAGGCGGTTAAGACAAGAAGGAAAAAACAGAAGAAGGAGCGGACGCACCGCCAAAAGATTTACGAGTCCTTCACACACAGGATATTCGCCATCAAGCATCGCAGGATGGGAATGCAAATCGCGCACGCATGAAGTGAGTTTCGGGTATGGGGAATTGCCTGCTCAACTTTACAAAAAAAACGTGAAACGAAGAGAAAGAGAGGTTAAAAAACCGGCAAGGATAATGCCACAAATCGCAACACACAGCATGACATGTTCTTTAACAAGTTGCAGAACTTTAAAGCCAATTACAAGGGACCAGGATTATCTCAAGCAATTTCACAGACAATTTCCAGCTTATTTATTTCGCCAGCCTTGTCTTGAGAAAAAAGATAAGAGGTCTTCCAATTGTCCTGGCTAATTGCCCCCCTCCTTCGTTCGGATCACATCTAATTTGCGTGGCCGTCGGAGACATCCATTAGGCATTATCGAAGGCTATAAAAATCGTGATGATGGGGGGATGGCCCCAGGACATGCATCCTGTGGTCACAGGCTATCAGAATCATAAAACTATCCGCCCGGCAAGTTCTTTGTCCGCTAATAGAGCCCCCTGGATCCTGTCGCGTTCTTTTGCCAATTTCGTCCTTCCGTCCAAGGAAATCATTTCTGTTGTATCGAATCTTTTGTTGCTTCCTTTTCGGCTTTTTGTCTCTGCTCCTGCCAGACGGAAAGTCTGATTCCTGAGTGTCCTTAAGTGCAATAGTCGTGTCTGCCTTGACTTTGGAGCTGCCTTCCAGCAAAAAAAAATGTCGGGGATGCAGAGATTAGTGTCCAACTGGCGATGGCATCTTTAAGGGCAGCGACATCCTGACAGATAAAGATATACACACAAGAAACAACACAAAAAAGGGAATGGAGACAAAACTCATTTAAGCTAAAATAATAAAGGAATAAAAAAAGGAGACACCCTTGACCTCTCCCGCCGATCCTTGATTCTGAAACCGGGAATCCCCCGCTTCACGCTCCACTTGAAAGTGTCACAACAAGTAAACAATTCTGTAATGAGAGCTCTCCAGCTTGCTCGCTAATAACTCAGACCAGAATAAATGAGAAAATCAAATAAAAACAAGTTAAAACTTCCGTGAAAAGCGAGGAAATGAAACGAAAACAACAACAATTAGAAATCGGGCAAGAAGAACCCTCCTCGTGCTCGCATTTTTAAGCAGTCGAGTAATTACACGTTTAATTGCAATGCAGGACTCAAGGGCTCAAGGGGAGTTCAGGAAAAAATATGCCAGAGTTCGGGGCAAAAAAATTACTTAAAATTCAGACATAATGAAAACTTTTGAGAGAATTATGCTAATTTCATACAGAAGGCAACGCCCCGAGATGGAGTTTTCTTTTCGTTGGGTGAGTCCTTTCCTGCTTCTTTTCCTGTTCTTTGGCTAGCTTTTCACCCATTACGTGTCCTGCCTGCAAAAGAAAAAAGGAAGAAATGAAAGAAAAGTGTAGCCGGAAAGTAAAAGTTCGATTTATGCAGCTACAAAATTCACTTAGCTATGCAAAGTGTGGCCCCTCATTGCCACCCAAAAATGCTACTTGATGTACGCACATTTTTGGTTCCATTTATTAGATTTCCTTGCAGCTTCCTGTTCTGCAAGTCCAGAATTTCACCCCTCAACTCCACTGATTCACCACGTATTTTTCTAGCGCGCATTTTGCCTGAATTTGTAATTAGCCCACGGGATTATCGAAGGATAGGAAGGAGTAGCCAGAGCCTGGAGTCAGCGGGAGTCCTTAAAAAATTGGGCAAACGTTCAAAAGGTCGATTCACCAATTTAGCTGTTGATTAGTGAGAGAGTTTCCAGAGTAATAATGGGGTTGTGTAAAAAAATATTTATCTTCGAAAAAAGGTAGAGTACCCGAAAGCAATATAAGTTTGAATTAGGAATGTATATTGGGAGAGAAAGTCAAAAGTATAGTCCTCAATATCATATCGAAAATATCTTTAAATATCGGCAATATCGAATTAAGTTTACTTATTTTATTTGTTTTTATTTAAAGCTTATAAATATTTGTGAAGACGTAAATAATACATTTTAAAAGGTTTATTGAATACAATTTGTATATATATTATTTAGAATATTAAAACCTCATTCTAGTATCGAGAGTATCCTTAAGTCCTTCTTTCTTCACTCATTAATTAGGATAAGCTTTTCTTTCGCCCATTGCACTTGATGGAACTTTTCCCCCAGGCAGTTTGATTTTGTGTAAACATTTTTAATTATGAATGCGCTGCGTCGTAATGACTTTGTATCTTTTTGGGTCTTGGCCGTGGAATAATATCGCCTCTGGACAAACCTCCTGTCCAGTTCCCACGTTGGGCTTACGGCTTATCGGCATCCGCCAGATATACAGCCGGAATTAAATGATTAATAAAAGTTATCGCTATATGGAAAGGAAGCGAGTCGAATTTGTCGTCAAACAAAAACGATATAGACGGTGACAATATTAATTTCTGGCTGGAAAATGCGCACTAAAATTTGTTTTTGTGGCCTGTCTCTGTGAATTCCTTGGGAGGCAGCCGTGTCACGCCCCCATTCAAATTGTGGCATAAACATGCAGAATCCTCGTGCATTTATGACACCGATGCGCGTGTCCCGGCCATAAGGCCATGGATCAAATTGTATAATATTAATTTCTAATTGCATAAATTTCGCCTCGTTACAGGGCATCGCTCGCATCGTTCTCCTTGTTCCTTTCAGCATTTTTCCATTTACGATTCTTGGCTGGATCGTAAAAATTAAAGCGCTCCAAGGTGTTTGAGTTCGGTTTCGGGTTCGTGATGTGTTTTTATTTGCCGGTCGCTGTGCCGCTCAAATAAAAATAAAAGCACCCATCAAATGTCGAGTTAAAATGTTTTATTATTTCACTTTATGCCCATCAAACGACGTGAGTTCGACCAGGAACACAAACAGAAACAGGATGTGGATGTGGCATGGGGTTTTCAGAGGATGGACTGCCTTCCCGAAGACAATTGCCAAAATGGTTTATTGTTTTTGCGGCTGCTCTGTGGAGCGTTGATAAGTCCACCGATTTCGCCTGCGTGTTTGATGATGTCGCTGCTGGATAAACAGGGGTTTTCCCTTTTGCCCCTTGGGGCAATATCTTTTTTTGAAATTGTTATTAAAATCGCAATGCGATAAGACGCGCCAAGAGGGAGAGCTTGTATCTTTTGGCAATTATTTCGATTTGCTGCGCTTGACTGGGAAATGTAACTGAATCCGTCAGTTGAGTACAGTTCAACGGGATTTATTATTATTTTTTATTGAATTGCATGGCGAAATTGCTGTGGTTCTTTGCATTTCAGTTGGGGATGCTTCATTTATATTTTTTGCTTTCAAAAAGGGATAATATTAACGAAAGCCCTGTTTAAAAGCACATAAGGGCAGAGGAAACCTAAAAACTTCTTCGTTATGACTCTCCAACATTAACACAGCCAAAAATGTACACGAAGAGTGCACCTAAAATTCTCAAGTTTATATTTAGCGACATGCTCGTTCACTGATAATAACCTTAATTATAAATAAAGGTGATTCTCGATCGATCACTTTACATTAAATTCATATTATATTATTGAAAATATAAGCTAATGTATATAAATACAAATATAGAAATCAAATTGTTAATAATATTTAATGCATAATTAAATAAAATCCACTTGTTAGCTTACCTTTAAATCACGCTGTCAAACAATAAAACTGAAACTGAAATGACATTCCCTTAAACCTGAATTTTCATTTATTTATTGATTTATTGTGATTGCAAGAGTGTTGCGGCTTTTCTTTATTTATTTTACCTATTTCATTTGCGTGAAAAATGTTTTTTTATTCCACCTGATACGTGACAACCTGCGAATCGAGACGACTGTCGGCGGCACTCACCTTCGCTCGTCAATCGAACCGCGAAACGCTAAATGCCCTGATTAATCCACTTCAAACAGAGGGCGCCAATGCAGTCGCATACGTGAAAAGTTGGCTGCCGAAATGAAACTGTGACTGAGCTGAAGATACTCCGGTATCGCTACGTGCACACCTGCTGATTGCATTTACGTGTTCTCACCTGTGTCACACCCCCTACAAAGCAGCCCCTGACTCAGTCTGCGTCTAATGTGTATGAATATTCGCATGCATTCGAAGGCAAGCTAGCGGCTTGTCCTCCAAGTTGCAACTAAGACCCCCTAAAACCTCACATCAAAACCGCCAAATACACCCAATAAAACCCCCCAATGGAGCCCAACCTACATTTTGGCCACATCGAGACGTGGCAAACTTTGGCTAATCAGATGCAGTTGTAATTACAAAACTCCAGCGCTGAGAGCTCCGAAAGTAATGAGCTTAGGTTTCTGGGAGATGCCTTCCAACTACCAAGACGAGTTAATACTTTTAGTGAATTAAGTTTAGGATCCGATGAACCGGGATTACACATTTTAATAAGACTTTATGCAAATGAGTTCTCGTGATATATATTAATTTGGTTATTATGTGCCATCTCTTTTCTTTGTTGTAGTTATGTTTTCCTAATACAAAACCCATTCCTGCTAAAAAGTAGCTAAAACCCCAACGGCAAGTATTCATTCCCACAAATCGAACCTTTATTGGGTGTCCACATATCGCGAATTTCAGCGAGCTAATGTCAGGGACTGGCTAATGGCTCCTAGGAGGGGTTATCTTCGAATTGGAATCTCTGGAACAGAGATAGTGGGCGGAAAAGTGAGAGGACTAAGAACCAGAACGAGAATGGGAACAGAGACAACAGCGGCACGTCGGGAATTCTAGACTTTGACTTTGGGCAAACTTTAAGTAAATCTGCTTATCTTGTTGGAAAGTTTCGTTCTACGTGCCGCCGTCGCGTCGCGGTTGTGGAGCCAGTGCACCCACTCAGTCCACACCCACACTCAACCACCACTAAGCCTACACAGAAATAAAAGTTTCTAAATTGACTATTAACTCCATGTGTATTTCTTAACCGTTGATGGCCCTTACGACACCAAGCACGTGCTTGTTAGGGTTAGGTGCTAGTAGGCGATAGCGGAAGGTATAGGATAGTAGGATTATGATAGTATATTAATCTCATAAGAAGCATGATACTAATCCAATTTATTATTTTCGTCAGATCAATTGAAGTATTTTTAATTAAAATTAATAATATAAATATTTAAAATACTCTGAAATAATATCAAATATTTCTTTGCTGTGTACTGTAACAGCCCCTTCAGATTCCTCCAGTCGCATAAAAGAGGAATGCAGAGTTGTCATAACATTGACAGAGTCTGACACGTTGGCTTTCGGCCTGGTCAAAATGCTGGAATGCCGTCTCCTATCGCAAAGGTCGCTGTCAATCAGCCAAGTTTGTGGCCTCGGTCTTAAGGTGGGGCTTGGCTATGACAGTGGAAGTCATCCGATGTCTGTATGTGCTGATTGTCCACTGTTGCCAAGTGAGAATTAATTGGAATTCCTGCTTGCAACCCAAAATCCTTGGTAATGTCCCAGCTAACCCCGAAAATTGTTGATCCATTGCTGCTTGAGTGCCGGACTGATTTGCATGTGTGGTTGCTTACGAGATGGGATAATGGCCTGTCGACAGGAATGCAGACGGAATGGGTGTGATTAAGTCGGCTTCGACAGACATCAATTTAGGGATTTAACAATTAAAGATAGCGGAATTCTTTTAAGGTAACCTAACCTTAATTAATTTCTTAAATTCATTTGTATTTCGTTAAGGAATTGCTTTAGTTTTTCTACATCTTTCCTGCAAGTTATTGGAATAATCCTCTTGATTTAATTTTATTAAGGCTAGCTGCCAAACATTTTGATTCCTTAAATGCTTTTTGCTGGCTCCTTTCAACGACATTAGGCAAAAGCCATTCAACCCATCGAAGGCCATTCCTCTTGGCTCGAACTCTTTAAAAGCATCTGGTGCTGCTGTTCTATCCTCGGTTTAACATCCTGCTCCTTCCTCCGACTTCTAGGACTGTACCCATTACTGTGCCCTGGCCAAGTGCAAGTGCATGGCCCAATTTATGGTCAAATGCTAATTTTGGCCATGTCCTCGCACAAAGCGCGAATTGCTCGATTTCCTGGACGGAGAGCAGGAACAGTACTCCACTTGGTGGACTCCTCTTTGGTGTCCGTTGCGGGCCAGTGGCTGCAATAACTCGTCTGCCAGATGGCTCCGAGCTGGGGAGCTTCGGTTCTGGAATACAGGATCCGGGCAACTTTGTGGCTCCCGGTAATCCTTGTTGCCGTTGTTGTACTCCGTCTCCGCTGTAGCCATTAATGCGCACAACAACGAGGCAGAAGGGGAAACAAAAAAAATGCTATTATCTTTTTAAATTGTCTGCCAGGCGGTGGAGCAGCAGCAGCAGCAGCAGCAACAGAAGCCACAGCAACATCAGTCGCAGCGGCGGCAACATCAGCAGTCCAGTCGAGTGGCAGCCACAGCAACAGGGAGCAGTACACTCGAAATTAAATCAAAAATAAATCTTTCCTATATGCTATAATTTACTATATAGTTATACAATTTTTAAGATATTTAAATAGCAATTTTCATGGATATTAAAATAATATAACAAGTCTTGTTTCAAAGATGGAATTCATTTCATTATATTATAATTCCCAGGAATCCTTTTTCTATGATCTAGAAAACCTTTTTTCGCGAGTGCATTAGCAGTGGGAAATATGGATTAAAATGTTGCCAGGCTGAAGGAAAAGTGGAAAAAGGCGTAGGAGGAGGATCCCTGTGTGGCTGGCGCGTTAACTTGATTTTTTAAGTGCCTCTCCGGCGCATTATGAACACGGCCCAGCCGATTACGGCTTCCCATTTTTCTCAGCATTTTCTCTTTTCATTTTTTTTTTGTCCCGCCTTTCATTTCAGCTCATGCATACGAAATTAGTGGCGATACCAGGATACGGAGGATGTGCCGAGGATTCGGAGGAAGCTGCCCGGAGAAGCGTTTATGGCTTACAGCGAGTTAATCGCGCTGTCATCATCCGTCGCTCGTTTGTCCAACTTTGCGGCAATTGTCGGAATCGCAATCGCAATTGTGTAGCCCAGTGTTTGGGGCACTTGAAGTAAGCGGCTTACGACGCTCAAATGCCATTCCACTGGCTCTCCAGATAGATCCTGGCAGTAGGATGTTCACGGAACTGAAGCGGTATTAATAAAATGATTTTCTTGGCATCGAGTAATTATATACCCCTTTAAATGGAATATTGAAAGAATTTAATATATTTTGTTGTGTAAAGGAAGGATAATGGGATGTTATAGTGCACATTAAATCGAAATAATAGCAAAGGATTAAACGATAGTTAAAAAGCTGCCAGGTTTAGCCTGTTGTGTTCTACCTTGCCTTCTTTTTGGATACTTTCCAGGAGTTTTCAAATCACACAGCTTAATTTTACCATAGCAGATTAAACAGATTTAACTAAATAAGAAATGTATCGAAGTCGAAGTGCACTTAAATGACTTTCGCTCCGACTTCCTGTTGATTTCTGTTAATTTTTAATCAACTGCTTACTGCTCGGCAGCACGTTCCATCCGAAATTCCACTAAGTGGGTGTGGCAAGGTCATAAAAACTGATTTTAATGCCCAGCCGAAAACTATGGGGCAGGAATCACCCAACCAACCCACACCCTTCCATATCCGCTGCGTCTTTGTCTTTTACAACCTTTTGTCAGTCGTTAATTTTTATGTTTATAGCGCAAATTCTCGCCTTGCTGCACACACACGCTCACTGAATTTTCAAAACCGCAAAATGGCGAGCCAATTGATGGGCGAGGGGGTGAAATTCGTGATGGGGGGTACAAGGCATCGACGTCGTTCAAGGTAGTTAAAACAATAACAATTAGCTGCAAGCCAAGAGTCGTTGGCCACACGCAGAAATTAATTAGCGAGCGAAAGCGGCGCTTTTCGAGGTTAGGTCGAGTCCGAAATTGAGGTTAGGTTGGCAGGGAGAGTGAGGTTGGGTTGCAACAACTAAATCGGAAAAATTAAAGTTAAATTATTGTGCTGACTGGACACAGAAGTCGGAGGAGTACTGGTTGGAAAATCTAATCAAACTAGTGAAAACTTTCGACCGGAAAAATTGCACACTGAAAGTTTGTCCGCCTCTTCAGAGAAACTTTTTCTCCTCTTCCTTACTCTTTCTCTCAACCTCTAGCGCCTCTCTATATATTTCTTTCCCCGCCCGAATAATTGCCAAAATGGAAAGCCAAAACTTAAACAAAAACGCAGACGGTAATGAAATTTTGATAAACTTTTTCCAGCCACTCGACGGCAACAATGAAAATAGTGAAAGAGAAAGAGCTTCATATTGGCAGAAGAGGATAGAGTCAGCGAGAGATAAGTGCAATTTGAACAGACAAATCAAAGCAAATTATGATTTATTGAATTTTAATTTAGTGCCAGTGCAGAAAATTTCCCATAAATATTTGAGGAAGCACCGCCCGAAGCCAGAATCAGAATTTACGCTCATTGCCAAGTTTGTGGGCCGTATATTCAGCAACCCTCGGCAGGGGTGGCAACCCTCTTCGGGCACAAGTACAGTCGCCCCTCAGCTTTTTAGCTCTGCGCGTGCCTGACTCACGCATTATTCACTCATTTTTGGGAAAATACACAGGGGTGCAGCTGCCAGGAGTCGAATTCTGGATGGGTAATCTGGGTGTGGGTTATAGGCCCAAGGACTCGCCAATTGTGCGTGTGCGTATGCAAATTTACCGGCCACATGTCATTTCTGACCATTTCCGCTCGAGGGAGAAGCTCAAAAGGCACAAAAAAAACAAACAAAATATGCTAAAGAACTTCCGGAAGTGTAGAATGAAATACCCTAAAATAAGGGTCTCTTTCGTTATGTTTAAATAACTAAATTTGGTATTTTATGTCAAGATCTAAATGCATTTTAAAAACATTTTGTAATCCTTGTGAA
Organism: Drosophila kanapiae; assembly: GCA_008042475.1. Lineage (NCBI taxonomy): Eukaryota > Metazoa > Arthropoda > Insecta > Diptera > Drosophilidae > Drosophila > Drosophila kanapiae. Next base: position 101,906 of record VNJM01003350.1, read on the forward strand.
CCTTTTATAATTTTAGGTAAAGCTAAGTAACTTATAAACATTAAAATATTTTTAAACAGTTGTTAAATATGGGATTTAAATATCAGTTTAAATTATTCCCGAAATATTCAAAGTACTTTATGCGAGGGTATTAAAACAACAATTACAATAGCAACCCCTTTTTGGCGACTAAATATCGGGGTTGGCTTGGCCCTTCGATTCGCCAGGGGATGCGATTTGCGAACTTTTTTTTGCAACTTGTTTTTACCCACTGACCTTGAAAAGTAAATTCATGCAAATTGAGCAGCTGAAAAATCAACAAGAACGGTCCATGTGGGGTGGATGCGGATCGGGATCAGGTTGCTCATGTCCAGGACATCCATCCCTCTGTGGAAACCTCAGTTAAATTGTGCAAAATTTCATTATTTAGCAACAGGGAGAAATAACAACAACAACAAAGGGGCGGGACTCACTCGCTTATCACTGTTTTCATGTATTTCGCTTATCGCGAATTTCCACATGGAAATCCATTAGTCAATCCCCTGTCGCTTTTTCCATATTTGTTTGGTTGTAAACCTCTTACCTCATCACTCGATTGCCTGGCTAATCGAGCAATCCCCTAGGAAAATTTCTCCCTTTTTTCTTTGCTCAAGAAGGTTGAACAAATTGCTCCGGGAGCTATCAATTTCACCGGAATTTAACTCAACTCCATATGCAAATTTTCTGTTAAACAGGTGAGGGTATATCCGCGCTTGATTGTATTTATTTGCAAGGAATGGTTTAATATTTGGAGGATTTTTGATCTCAAATCTTTTAAAGGGATTTATTAATATTCTTTTAGGTAAAATTTATGCAAAAATCTATGTAGCTTTCGTCTCATAAAATCACAACCTTTTACCTATAATTTTGAAAGAGAACTACGCTTACCAGAAAATTATTAACAGGAAAGCCTTGTATAAATATTTGTTAAGATACCAGTAAGTCGTGTGCACAATTATCTCTATTCCACAAGAACTCTATAAAAAAAAGTGATTAGATTACACACTAAATTATAGAACACAATCAGTTTCTTATTAATAAAACAACCAAACTAAATAAATAATACTCACAGCGGAAGGCGTGAGATATTATAATATATCTCACTATTTGCCAAGGTTCCCCTTTAAAGTTCTCTTCAAATTTTCTGACTGTTGATGAAAAGATTCAGAGCACTCAGCCCCGGTAACAATTTGTTAATGAAAAATAGCGAACAATTTCGCTATACTCAGTATTCTTGGGCCATGTCTGGCTGTGCCAGCGAAAACAGGAACAGGAAAAACAAAGGACAGGAGACAAGAAGACTTTTCATTAAAATTGCACAGCCGGGATGGATGAGTGGAGGGGGTGCATATAGAAGGGTATATATATAGGGATTCCTAGGTAGGAGTTGGATAGAGGTAGAGGGTAAAGGATTATTTATTATGGGGAGACCCGGCGGAAGCTGTCGGCGCAGCTGCCTTTCACTGGCTGCAAATGGCATTGCAATAAAACGAAATTAAATTGCTATTTTGCATACATATTATGTGTGTCCCGCATGTCCTGGACACGCACACACTCAGCCACTCGAACTCATATTCATAGTTGTCTGGATGGCTGACTGGCTGCCTGCCGACGAACAATAACCGAAAATATCCCGGAATCCTTTGACAACATCTGGCCTCCCCAAATAGTTTTTAACCCCGCCCCAGCCAGCCGCCCATATCATTGAGATTGTAACCTCCTCAACCCTTTTTGTAATTGCTTGAATGCTTTTATTAAAATGCATAAATTAATAGAATTTTGGGCCAAAGACGACACCTTTTTATGACCGCCATTTAGGGCATGTGTGGTATCGTTTGGGTAACCAGTTTTCAGCTAAAATCCTCATAATTTGTGCGATGGCTTATGGCCAAACAATTACAAACGACGAAGTTAAGATCCTCGCCAAATGCACCACAAATGACCGCAATTAGACACCCTTCGCCAATGATGTGTACAATGTACACTCTGAGAAATACAAATTCAAATAGTATTTGATTTAATTTATTATTTTTCTGCAAGTAATTTGTATTTAAAACAATAATAATAGGAAATTTAAGAGAGAGATACTTTCGGCAACTTTTTAATGCAACAATCAGCAAAAAAGAAACCAAAATAAGAAATAGTCATAGTTATGTTAAAAGAAAAATACCTACAAATATAATAATAACTGCGCTAATTATATGAAAAATCATTATTTAATATGTGATAGACAAATTTAATTTACTTATATGTACTTATTGTTCTTAGTTTCTTATAAAGAAATTCCACATTTTGTAGCCCAATTTTTCTCCTTGTATTCAGAACATAAAGAGAATCATTGAGCCAGCTTCCATCCGCAAATCAGGGCAATTAATATTAAGTGGATTATTATTTAATGACCACTGCACGCACTCGGAGACACTGGACCCATTGGAAGAACCCCACCACCACCATCATATCATATCAACTCCAATCTCATTCCGTCCTAACTGTTATGATCCCGACCGAACAGGAGTTTTCCCTTCTTATGGCCGTCATATTCTAATTACACAAGAGCACGCAGTTATTACACGGATTCGTATTTTCCCTGCAGATATGGATTCTGCGATTTGATGACCCCTGACCCCATCCCGTTGAGTCGTTATAGTGGCATTAAAATGGCAAATTGACGTTCATTTCACGTGCTAGTGGACCGTATCCGGATGTTTGGCTCAATGTGCAGAGTCCTCATTGAATGGGCGTCGCTAATTGATAAATTGCTCAGATGCGTGGCTTGGATCCATAGAGTAGGTGGAACCACTTAAAATAAATTGGAAGATACATATGTTTGAGTGCAGAAATATTTCTTTGGTATTTGAGAGAAAGTCGTTGGAAATATTAGTTTAAGATTTTGTGTATTAACATAATAATATAATTTAAATAAGAAACAAAAATATTGCTTAACTCTTCAATTATCTTCCTGATAATTATTTTTTCTTTGTTATATACTTAATAACAATCAATATAAGAACTATATAGGAAAAGGCGCAACACTCGAAGCCATTTAATTATTGATAATTATTTACACAATATTAATGTGTCACACTTAAAGCCATTTTATAATTATAAATTATTTACACAATATTAGTGTCAGGGAAATTGTAGAGATATTATTTTGTATAGTATTGACTACGTTCAATAAAGATTATGATTAGACTGTTAGATCTAAGCAGATTTATTATATAAAAGAATCTTTACGAAAGTTTAAATTATTCCAACAAAATATCCAACTATTTCCACTGAGAATATATGCAAATAATTGTGATTTTGTCATTTATATATCTGTATTACCTATTTTTTATAATAAGTAATAAGTAATTTCATAATATTTTTGTTTTCTTAACCATTTAAATAATCAGGAATCCCGCCAATACTTATATGTACATAAAGCAGATAAGAAAAAATGCGATGCAGATTCAGGGGACAGAAAATATCATCTGAGAAGTCTGCCTTACGTAACAATGTGACACTTGGACTGGGACTGGAACGTCCACGTCATCGGATGTTTCCGACTTAGTCAGCAGGCGTCCAAGATGGCGCCCAGACCCCACACAGCCGGAACTGCTCCGGACGAAGTGAAAAAGCCGTGCGCAGCAGACAGTGATAAGCCCGCTCTGGGAGAAGGTATGATTCGTGACGTGGAATTTCTATTAGAGTAGCAACCAATTCAGGGAAATGGTATTATCTGCCTGAGGAGTGTGTCATTGATAAGATTGTCGCGGCTCCCTTAAGCCTTAAAGATCCCCTCCAGAGATTACTATGTGGTCTCAATGATTTCGCACTCTCCGCGATCGATTAAAGTTGTCAACTGGCAACAAAGTAATTCTTTCTATCGGAGAAAGACAATATGATAAACGATTCTTAGGGAAAACCAATGATAAACGTATTTATTTTATTATCTATTTGGAAAAAATTATAAATCTATGATCAAGAAAGGAAATATCTCCTGGTTGCTATCTCAAATATGATCGTGAGACGATTTTCTCCAAAGGAAAATCATAATTAAACTCTTTGTCAATATAGTTTTAATTAGGATGTTTCATAAAGTATTTTTTGAATTAAAAATAGTATCGTAAGATATACTTGTTTGGGATTATTGGCAATTAAACTAATATTTATTATTTTGAGATTATTCGTAGAAACAGCAGTAATTTGCCTTCTATTTAGTTTATCTTTATAGGATGCAACTACTTTTCTTATCAGCTTTTCACAGCAGTTTCTGTTTTTTCAAAACCACCCTCCTCGAATTAGTAAACCAAATCCCTAACACACAACTGAAATAACCCCTCCGAAACCATTAATACTCGTATTGTGATCGCAAAGCTGGGTAGTTTTTAAAAAATTTCTGCGATTGTAAACGGCATTGTTCCATGTGGCATTGGTATCCAAAGTACACTGCCAGCTGGTTGCTATCATCAGCATTCAAAGAAGAAAAAATAAAAACGCAAACAGACGCCCCACAATGAGTGAGGACCGCCATAGCCCGCAGAGATCCAGTTCCAACCCAAACCCTTATCGACGAGGCACAAACATTCTGCTGTTTTCCTAGTTGATATTTAGTCACTTTGTTGTGTTTGTTGTTTATTTGTTCACGTGGTAACGTACATGGCTAAAGATACATTTGCTTGGGCGAACTTGCTAACTTATTTATGATAACATTATCACAATCTCTGGTGTGCTGCTGGTAAATCAAGGTGAGCTCAAAAGCGGGTGTGTAAATCATTAAATTTTTTTGGCTGCTTTGATAATGCTGCTGCTGCACTGCGATTTATTGGTGAACAAACCAAGGAAACAATTAATTTATAAACGATCGCAAGTAAGCGATTTTCGCGGGGTTGATGAGAGCAATTTTGAGGAAAAGAAGGGAAGGGAATATTATTATTATGTGAAGGTGGAGGCAGTGCCCGGACTGATTTACTGCTTCTGCAGGTACTCGTCGAACAGGTAAACGGACAGGGATGGATCCGGCACCTTCATCAGCTTAGCCAGGTCGTTGGCATATCCGGAAAGCTTGCGCACGGTATCAGCCTGCTTGCCCAGGAAGTTCTCCTCCATGTAGTGAGCCAGCTCGGGATCGTGCTCGCCACGGGCCTGATGGGTGGCGCGGGTGTGGACATGGGTGGCTCCAGCAGCCAGTTGCTTCTCGTTATCCAGAGCCAAAGCCAGGGAGTGCAGTTCATCGACCTCCAGAGTGGGTCGCTTGGTGAGCACGGCGGCCGGCGACTCGTGGCGGGTGTTGAAGTCCACGACACCGCCGCGCTTGGTGATCTGCTTGATCAGAGCAATGCTGTCATCGAAGGAGCGATCGGAGAGACCCTGGTACAGCTTCTGGAAGCCGGGGCGGTTCTTCTGGTACGAATTGAAGTGGGTGGCCAGCAACAGGTAATCGTAGGACTTGGTCAACTGGGAATTGATGTAGGCCTGAACCTCGGGCTCCACATGGTCAATGCCGGCAAAACGGGCATTACAAATGGAGTTGCCTATACAAAAAAAATATATACAAAAATAATCAGCATAATATATTAATCTACAAATGGGGGAAACCACATTGGAAGGTTGTTTTGTGTAAGCGAGTTTTTTTTTTCTTGTAACGTAATCAACTAAAAAACGAGCTCGCGAATGTTCTCGTAATTATTAAAGCAAATAATATATGTATTTATTATTATTTTTAATTGAATTTTGTTGTGAAAATGCTACAAATAAAAATGAAATATATTTTTTTAAAGTGCAGGTAAACAGAACTATATGTTTAAGGGATAATAAGTTTATTATTTAATTATTAAGATTCTAATAACATCTACTGCATTTTTCACTTACTGTTGCCTGTGAAAAAGCCCGTGAGCGCTTGTTTTTATTATTGAACAAAGATACAAAAACAACAACGCATAAACACAATTTAAATTCTCTTCACACATGCTCTTTTTCGTTGCGAGCGCACTTTGTACTCACCGGAGAAGGTCGACGAAGAGCAGGCGTTAACCACGTTATTCTGGCAGAACTCTTCGGTTGCCAACGCAAGAGAGCCGAAGCTCGCAATAAGAGCGAGTGCAACGAACAATTTCATTTTGGTTGATATTACTGTAAAATCGAAATACAGAACGAAATTGAAATTAGTTTCACAATATTCTAGAATATTTGACAGGGGAAAAACAGACACTTTTGTTTTTATTTGGTGCGGAATTTTCCTCTTTTGCGTCGCAGAGTTTTCTCTCTCTTTGTTTTTTTTTTCACAACAAAACCACCACCAACGCAATGTTTTTGTTTTTCAATGTTTTTTCCTAGTCTTATTTTGTTTTCTAGGAACTTCTTTCGAGATTCCATCTTCTCGGGACCATCTAACTAACTAGTAACTAACTAAACTCACTTTAATCGTCTTTAACAAGCTTTGATTTCGCTTTCTGCGCTGCTTTTGTGTGTGCTGCTTGGTGGAATTCAAAAATTCAACTGCTGTTTATAGCGCCGCGTTCGTCTCTTTCTATGCGATCGATACGGGCTGTGTGAGTGTGCGTGCGGCGGAGAGAGTGCATGGGTATTTTGCGCTCAGCTCAGTGCGGGGATTTCGCTGTCATTCAAACATGGCTCGGGCAATATGGCCGCTGTAGTGTTGTTTTTGTAGCCTCCAGCGTTAGTGTGACTCACAATAGGGTTGCCAACGTGTGCAAAAAATGGCCACTGGACTCAGAAAATGCACTTTGTATATATGCATGTATGTACGTGAGTTTCAAGGGTCTTCTTTAGATATTTATCAGCTAAAGTAGGGAGATCTGGTTGTTGGTCTTTGTTTAATATGATAACTATTTTACTGAAACAAAAAAAAAACATTCTTTGATAAGACTTATTTCTTTAAAATGGTGGGCTATTGAGATATGCATGATTGTCTTCGGAGTACGAATGCAGCATGATATACCAAAAGGTTACATTTATAAAAGGAAATTCTCAGCTTTAAATGAGGGAGTCCTCTTGTATTTTATATGGAACGATTTCTCCAAATCATATCAATATTATGTAATTTGTAACGTTTTTTCCAGCCTTTATCCCCCTTATCAAGTGTCATTTTTAATGACACCTGAAAAGCGCCGTCGCCATATTTAATAGTTATCAAGCATACTGATTGATCCCCCACCGAACGTGACAAATCAAATCGGCAGAAAAAGAATTAAATTGTCAAGTAGAACGCAAAGGTAAATTAAACCGCCTGGCAACCCATGACGTGTTGCTCTCGGCCTTCCGCTCTCCCGCATACAACCAAAACAAAAACAAAGAACAGCTGACGCAGCGCGAGGAAGAGCGGCCATATTGCATTTGCGGGAATTATCTGACTAGGAAACCCGATTTTCTCTAGTATTATAGCCCCACATTGAGGACGTGTGTATTAAATTAACGCGTCTATCATAGGGAATATTCAATTATCAGCCATTTAACCGCAACAAAGAATCGACGACATGTTGGAAAGATAACAGTGCACACTCTCGCCACACACACAGGCAGGCAGGCAAACGAGAGCGAGAGCGAAGCGTTTAAAAGTGTTTTGTGCGCCGCTTTTACCCACAGTTCGCATTCGAGTTCCATATAACGAACAAAGCACTAGCAATCGCTCCGATCCGAGAAGATTACGCTGTCAAGAAGGTACTGGAAGCCATTAGGAATCAGAATTCAGAATAATCCCAATCAAAGCCCATCAAATTGAAGCAGGCGTCGCCTTCTGCGCCAGTGTGTGTAAAGGCAGCTAAATTCGATAAAGAGAGGCCTATTTAACATTGTCTCCCACAACGAGTCGCCTCATTCTCATTCGTTCGTGCACTCCAAGCAAAACAACTCAAGTGAAAAATTTGTTCTGTGATTTTGTGTAAAGACATCCAACTTCCGACGAACAAAGATGGTGAAATTAATCGCTAGCCTGCTCCTGCTGGCCGTGGTGGCCCAGGCCTACGGAGACTTCAAGTGTGAGTACTATTATTAACCGAATTTACAAGTTCCAAACAAAACAAAGACAGGTCAGTGGAAAAAAACAAAATATATTTCGACGCAATACGCAAAGAGTTGGAAACGCAGTTGTACAGCTAGAGAGAATAATGGTCGAAGAGAGCATGCGCCGCTCTTCGGTTCTCTTTTGTGCTCGGGCCAAACCTGAAATTTCACAAGTTGTTATTAAAATAAGTTCACTAATTTGTTTCCGTTACGCGTTGGGGGAAATGGAAACCAGTTTTTATAAAACAATTTCCATAAATCAAATATTGCGCGACTTTTGCTTTCATTCCGATTAGCAACAGTCCCTTTTTTGTTGTCACATTTTCAAGTCCGCTTCAAGCTCTTTGCACACGGCTTGAACTGTGCGAAAGAGAGTGCCTGCTTTTGCACACGGCCCGACACCCAAACAAATAGCGTTACTATGGCGGCGGGAGAGCTGCGCACGTTACCACAACTGCACTGAGACAAGAGAGTGAGTAACTGCAGTTTGCACACGTTCTGCTTGTCCTAGAATAGCGGTTCTTCAAGCGCAATTTCAAAGGTTTATGCAATACCGCCCTTTTAAAAGCAACTCCTACCCATATTCCCACAGCCGATCCAAAAAGCAAAAGTTTTGTGAGAGAGCTAAAGAACGAGGGCGCAAAGCAAAAGCATGAAGCAAACCCAAACCATGACGAAGGTCAAGATCAGGGGTGCAAAGGTTTTTAAAAATAACGGAACTTCCACAAAGTGTGGCTTTCGAAGTCGAATTTCTGCAACGGTGAACTTCTCAAATGTTAGTTAAATTTATTTTTAAGGCGTAAATTAACTAAATTGCAAGTTGCAGAACTTTGACTAAACCTTCTCTCAACCCCCGACTAAACAACACCTTTTTGTGATCCCTTACAGGCTCCCTGGAGGTGCCCGAAATCACAAAGGATTGGGTGGACATGAAGGATGCCTGCATCAAGGGTATGCGTCATCAGATCCAGGAGGAGATCAATGCCTCCTACCAGTATTTGGCCATGGGCGCCTACTTTGCCCGCGACACCGTCAACCGCCCCGGATTCGCTGAGCACTTCTTCAAGGCCGCCAAGGAGGAGCGTGAGCATGGCTCCAAGCTGGTTGAGTACCTGTCCATGCGTGGCCAGTTGACCGAGGGAGTTAGCGACCTGATTACCGTGCCGGTAAGTTCATTGATCCCCTGAAATCCTAAATCGCAGCAAGTTAATACCGGTGTGTCCCTCCCGTGCAGACTGTGGCCAAGCAGGAGTGGACCGATGGCGCCAGCGCCCTTCAGGATGCCCTCGATTTGGAGATTAAGGTCACCAAGTCCATCCGCAAGCTGATCCAGACGTGCGAGGGCAAGCCCTACAACCACTACCATCTGGTGGATTACCTTACCGGCGTCTACCTGGAGGAGCAACTCCACGGACAGCGCGAACTGGCTGGTCAGCTCACCACCCTCAAGAAGATGCTCTCCTCGCACGGCGAACTTGGCGAGTTCCTTTTCGACAAGAACCTGTAAGAAGGATCACGAGGAGATGCGGCAGCAGCAGCAGCCCCAGTCACGCTTCATAGTTATCAGCCAGTCGACATCAAAAATAGTGTTCTGTTATCTGTTATCCGAGAGAGCCTTCCCCGAGGGTCCGTCATTTATAAATCACCACCACGTTGAAAAGCCGCGGTTTCGCACTCTTTGACTGGCCAATAAATTATCCGTTCGACTGCGATCCGCAAAAAAAAAAAAAGAATTAGTACATCAAAATTCCACGTCTGTTCTCTCTTCTTTCAAGTTGTGATTTTCCACAGACATCGGGCGGGGGCTCAGCATTATGCAATCGCCGAGATTATGCCTAGTTTTAAGTGGCGCCCACGGAGGCATCAAATATGCATAGGGAGACACTCAAGCACAACCCATTCAAATACATCCAAATATCTTTATATTTTTCTGTCAATTAGAGGAGCTAAATCTTAAATAAATAAAGTATACTTGTAAACAATAAATATATGGGATTTTATTATTTTTTTGGGGGTTTTTTTCTTTCAGATGTGGATCACATATTAATAAACTGAGGGGAACTTTCTGCGGAACGGGGAATTCTATTTATTAATTTATTTATTTGATGGAGTATATTCAGTTCGAAGATGAATTAAATATAGCAAAATCGTGGTTTATTTTTGGTTAACCGTTAGTATTATGTAGTTTCCGTGGGTTATCTAATCTAACAAAAGTTATCAATGGATTTAAAACTGATACTTTCAGTAAACAAACATTGCTGAGACCCCTTTATATTTATGGCCAGGTATTGCCTTCTTATCAAAAGTGTTTTACAATTATAATTTGCTTTGATTTTGAAAGAAATTCTGATAAGAATTTTGCTAGCCAGTAGCCAGTAGTTCTTCGTTTCTTTTATCTATAAAAGGTAAAGTAAACAGATTTAAACATAAAACTCTTAATCATTAACCCAACTAAAATACATAAAAGGGAAACATATTAGATATCAATTTGTCTCCAGAGATTTCTTGAAAGTACAGATCATATGATACCCAAAATCAATTGATGCACTTTGCTGTACTTAAGATCTTCGTTGGTCTAATTTTTGCTTTGTCTCCCTAGATAAATTCGCCTCACAATAATCCCCCTTCTGTTAGCCGATTAACCCTTTATTGTCCCATGACAATGCACTTGATGAGCCGTATCTGGGATCACGTCCCGCCTGTCCATCAGTGGACAGTGTCTAATGGTTCGTTCGCATCGCATATTCCGTTTGATAAACTTCAGCATCTTCGTACCAAGTCCCATTATTGACCCTTTCATGTAGCCACCTCGAACTAACCCTCCTTTATATATTCCTGAGTCCTTTACTCCGGTTTCCAGCTTAATCTGATTTGAAAACACAAAAAGCCAACCATAAAGAGGAAGTTAAGAAACTGATGGAAAATGCACAGGGGGAAAATATTTAAAAAATGTTGAAATACAGTAAATACGTTTTATATTGAATTTAAAAAAGTGTAGCAACCTCTTTATAGATAGATAACTAGAGATGTAACGAAAAAACGTAAGAAAGAATACTTTTAAGAGTTATTCTGTAAAAAAGAAGTACAAAAACAAAACCTACAAGCCACATTATTTGTTCACAGTGTGAGATTCGCCAAGTACAAAGAATAATTCATAAGTCACTTGTAAAAGTGTCCACAACCACCCACTTCACCCACTCCATACTCTCATCCCTGCCCGAGGCTAATGTGGGCAGGCTTCACCCTTTCGTTGTGCCGGCCATGTCCATGTCCATGTCGATTTCGGTGATTGACAGGACATGCCATGCATTGAATTATGATAAATTGTGGCAACTGTCAAATGGCTCCGCCTGGAGTATCCTGCCCTCGCATCCTGATTTTGCCAGCGGAGCGTGACCAGAGTGAATGGGTTAGTGACTGGCATTTTAAACAATTTCATAAGCTAATATTTGAGCAGATGTCCTTGTTGGTTGCGGGTTTAAAATTGCATCAATCGCCGCATCGACAATGGGGCCACAAATTTTTTGATAGGCGCCGCAAATATTTAAGCGCAATTCGTTCAACGACTGACCAGGGGCAGGGGTGGGTTTTTCTGTGGGTGTGGTGTGTGCGGCATACAAATGGAGCATGACTCTCGGACCGACCGACCGACTATCAATCTTGGCCAGTTTGCCTCGAAAACTTTTGTCCGTGCCCCTTCTCGAACAATTTGCCAATGATTTTTATTGTATTTTTTTTGGGAATATTTATTTTCCTTTTTTGCGCTGTAGAGTATCCTGTAGAGTTGTGAAGGGATAAGTATTTTGGGTTCTTTAAGGATACTGTAATTAAGTCCTTTACTGGTAATTCATTTTATATTAATTTGCATTTTTACTTCATAAATTAACCTCCTATTTATTCGCTTCTTAAAATGTTTTAATGTCATGCTGGTAACTCTAAAAAGTAACCAAAAACCCCAGTTATTATGCAGCTTGGTCTGGCTTTTTACTTTTCCTAATTTTTTAATAAATTCTCTTAACTAGAAATTTATAAAATTTGCTTACTTCAAGTATTAAGAGTTATTTTACTTGAGTAAGCTACAACCTTAGACAAAATTCCAGCATGTACTGGGTATTTGCTAGTCGGCAACCTCGACTAGGTGACAAATTCTTCTTATTTTAGTTTGTGGGCATGGGTAAAGATAACCAGCCAATTTGGTATTGAAATATTTCGGCCAGAGACGTGCGAGTGATTCATCCTGCGCATATGTATCTCTCAGATAAAAGTTCCCTGCACGCTTATCTCGCTGACAGTTGTCCTGCTGGCTCGTTTGTTGACAAATTTGCAACGCCCGAGCAGGACAATAGGCATGAAAATGGAAATGAGAAATGTCAGCTTGAGGATCCTGCAGCTAACCGAACCTAACCGAACTGAACTGAAGCGAACTCACGAAACTGGTTCTGACTTCAAGTGGCGGCAGGACTAAACGCCGCAGGATATTCGCCGCCTGCCGCCGGGCTATGATTTATGTTCATATAGTTCCTTTGTCTTTCCGCACTCCGCTTATTTTCCACTTTCTCCGCGTGTTTGTTGTTCTCACCATAAATCTCTGGACGCCCATTGAGGAGTGACAGGCATAGCTACCGGGAAATCCTTTCGAACTGGTTGGAAAATGCTAGAGATCAGGAAAAACTATCAAAGGGTTAACTTATCATAATTCTATTTTACAATAATAGAATAAAAAACTATTTTAAAATGCAGAAAATATGCTGAAACCCAAATAGATTAAAAATGTAACGAGTAAATCCTTTCCCAACTAAAATATCAGAACCTTCCGCTTAACCTGTTTGAACTCATTGATTATGTTTGGTCAACATTCTTGGCTGGAATGGGAGCTCAACATCTGAGGTCCTTGCACTTTCCTTGGTTTGCAAATGCAAACATCAGGCATCCTTTACCTGGGTCTATCCTTATATCCATAGACTCACTTTCCCCAACTCTCGCTCTCGATGAAGTTGTACGATATGTACGCCACTTGTGATGCTGTAGCAAGGCTGCATCGAATGATTAAAATTCAACAAACATCGGGCAGGAAGATTCGAGGGGTACCCATTGTCGCGCCAGGATTTCCATCTTTGGCTCGCAGCGTTATTGAAATGTCTTAGCAGCTGTCCAAACATACACTCTTTACCAACGCTCCTTACAGGTCCTGTGTAGCAGAATGTGGGGGGAAAAAAAGATTCTGCTGATTTAGCATATTGACTCCTTGCCAAGGAGCGAACTTATACAAGATTTATGTGCCCGACGCACGCCAGGCGACAGTCGAGATAAAAGGATTCGTATAACTCACGCCCAGGACGACAAGGATGGTCACACAGAGAGAAAATATGTAAAGAATTTTTGATATATTTTGTACCTTTTTTAATTTAGAGACAGTTCTTATTTATATATAAGTTTTTGTTATATAAAAATTATATTTCTAAGGAGTTCTATTAACATTTATGGCTTACATATTTGTAAGAATCGATAGTTTTTTCCCTCTGTATTTAGAAAAAGATTTAGAAGGGGAGGGCAGTGCAATAAATTGGATTTGCATATTAGCACACTACGAGAAAAGGTTGGGGGAAACGGGGAGGGAACCCTTTGCACCCTTTGGCATCTTGGGGAAATTCCTAAGGGAGGACTTGGGGTGACCACTGACCTTGCATTCCGGGGAATGAGAAGGCGACCGGCCATTAGGCAGACCGTCTTAAGTATGAAATCTTTTGCCTAAATTGGGAATAAATCATTAAAAATATGTCCGCCAGAGAGGAGAAAAGAAGCCCTTGAGCTGTTTGCCGAAAGGGTTTGCAACAATTTCCAGAATTTGCGGCATTCACATGTGGACGGGCGAGATTTCATGGGGGTTGCATCGTCGTTATGGGCTTGTAATTCCTTTTGATTTATAAAGATAACGACGCAGTGTGTCGTGTCGTGTTTAATTTGCAGCCCACCTTCTCACACCCAGGACATTAACATAAATCCTGGACGCCACAGGACGACTCAGGCGTTCAAATGGTCAGGAATATGACTTATGTGTCCCGGCCGCAAAGTTTTGTAATTATGCATGCCGACCGCCCCAGACATATTACTTTCGATATAGTTCGCTGCTCTTTGTCTTAGTTTGGAATCTTCAAAAGGATACCAGGGGACGGGGGTTGACATTTTTAACTGACCACTTTCATTGGCACGAGGGAGCCACCGCCGGAGCAGCCAAAGTTTTGTGCCACAAACTTTGCCTTGACATCATGGCCTCAGATAAGGATAAACTCCTGTCCTTTGCACTGAAAATGAAGAGGGGAATACAAATATACAAACATTTAAATAAAATAAAACTATACTTTTGTTAAGAAATTCCTCTTTGAATTTGTAACGTGCGATAAATCAAAATTGATCTTTTTAATATATCGGACTGTGCTGATGAAAACTCTTCATTTAGTTTAAACTTTTATTGTATAAAATAATTTGTAAGAGGTTTTTAACAATGTACTTTTAAAGAGAATTTAATTATAATCAGGTAAAAAAACCAACATAAAATAACATTTATCGGATCTGTTTTTTCGATTGTATCAACATTTCAAAGTTAATTGCTATATTTGTACAGCTTTACAGCCTGCAGTTTTCAGTTCTCTACCAATTAGTTATTAATTTTATAATAGATTCTTATTAAATATCAATTTTGTAGAATTTTGTAACTGTGCACTAACTTTAGCTTTCGCCTGTTGTGTTTATTGTCTGTCCTTACTACTTTTTTATAACCCCGAACCCGAACAGTTCAATGGCCACAAGTATCAACTATGAATTTCCCCAGAGGGTCATTTCGTGGCGAACTTGTGCACTCAGGTTGGCAGCGGGACAGGATACGGGTATGGGTGCGGTTTCGGGATCGGGATCGAGATTGGGAGCTGGTCTCTATTCAGCTGGGAGGCCAGTCGAATAAAAAGCTGATTTGCATGCTCCTCCGCTGCCACGGACCTCGGGCATTAAAACTAAAGAGCAACATCAGCAGCATCAGCAGGAGCAGGAACAAAAAAGGGACCTGCAACGTGTGAGGTTAAATAGATTTCGTGTCCTGGCAAGGGGGTTTGTCTGCCTGACGCGCAGTTATGCCGCAGACATGGCTCGCTTTTGATTTAAGCGCATTGTTTGCGTTAAATATTTGCCATGCCGGCCACGCAGAGCCACGTCCCAGTCCCAGTCCCAGTCCCTGTAGCTGTCCCAGCATATCCTGTGGCCAGGACTCGGGACCCAGGGCTAAAGCTAGAGAGCCACAGCTGCAGCCCAGGGCTGAACGGCAGCGAAGTAAACCACCAACTCTCATTTTCCCTACCCATCCTTGGCATCGTGACACCGGGGCACTCGAGAAAGAAACGTTTATACATTTAAAGAAATAATTAGTACTAAGTACTAGGAAAATTATGTATTAGAAATATTTTCCTTAAGGGATTTGTAATGTTTCATCTTTCAGCTATGAAAATCTATTGGGGGTGCCACAAAAATTACTAGGATTTTCTAGACGCTTTAAAAGGTATCAAAAATGTGATCCTTGCTGTTGCAAGACATATAGATATGTTTTGAATGTTGTTAAGTTTTATAAAATATTTTTTTTAAGTTTAAGCCTCTAAAATATTCTGCAGTGCACCTGCATTGTTAATCGAGGCAAGGAGCTCCAAGGAGTCTCCACATACCGTTGCCCAAACGCTCATCTGCGGGCTAAGAAGCGAGCAATCCTCGCCTTGTGTTTGATTTCCGCTTTCAGCTCCTTGACTCGCACACACACATCCTTTGGTGTGGTGGGGTTGACGTACTTCGTCCCTCGTCCTGCGGGTACCGCCGGCAAACAGCTTAAACTTCACACGCAGACACGTCTGCGTGAAAGTGGAAATGTGGGCGGTGCCGCCGCCAACTAAGATGAGGATGGATGTCAGGAGGTTGAGAATGGTGACTGCCTCGGAAGACGCATGAAGTGCATTAGTTGCAATTGAATTTGTACATTGTATGCGCCAGACTCCGTTCGAGTGCAATTTTGTTGCCGAGCTGAAATTGGATTCCATATTGCCACTCAGCGAACATGGTGCAGCTGCGGCTAAGCCAAGGCCCCCAAGCCACCCATACCCATGACCCTCAGCTTATAGTTAATTAGAAAGCCAGGCAGGTACACTTTGGTGGCTGCTTGGTAGACGCTAATTGAACTGCCACAGCTGGACCTGGGCTCCGATTATCGGCTAAGCGGAATTGAGTCCGAATTTACCCATTTACCACCCCCGGAACAAAACTGATTTAGTCGCCAAGGGGGCATTTAGCGGTTGGCATATGTCAATCAAAGAAATTCACTTGAAAAATGTAACTTAAGTGCACAGTAATCCGTAAAGATACCTGCTATAATACTACTACGATTTAAACTTAATATATATAATAATAAATATTTAATTGAATCAAATATGCCCAAAAGTTTGCAATGATAACTTATATTTCATTAATCTGCTGACAAATTTCTGTTTCTGTATTATTTTAAGAGCCTCATCGTTTTTAAATCACCACAGCTTCCAATAAAATAAATTGATGTAATAATTCTATTTAACTCTAAAATAATAATAAATATCTTCGGTATTTACTTAAATTTTATATTTAAAGTCATAAGGATCCATTCCTTAGCTTACTAGAGTCCTGCGCGATATTTTGTTTCTGAGAATTACCAAAATAGAACTAGAAGGCAAGCTATAAAATCTTATAATCTTAAGAAACCTAAAGGAGTCTTAAGTTTACTTACTTGGTATTCCTTTATAATAAATTCCTTTATACTTACTTAGCTGTGCAATAAAGTAAAAAAGAATTGTCAATAATTTTGGGTTCTTGATGATTATAAGCGACAATGGTCGCGCTTTATTGAAAGTTTCTTTGGGTTCTTTGAGATTCTGCTGGATCGAGATCCAACCCGATCGCTTATACAAAATATATATATATATATTTTTAGGTATATAATTAGAAGTGTTATCGATTCATAAGGTAGTACATAGTAAATGTTACATATTTCGTATTAGTTTATTATTATTATTTTTATAAATAGAGACAAATACGCATATCATGAGTGATTTATGTATGAATGTGTTAAGTGCTAAATGTGGGGAGTACAATATATGTTTGTATGTGTTTGTGTGTGTGTCTAGAATTATCTTTATATATTATTTTTTTTTGTTTGTTTTAGTTTTTTAAATTTGATGATTTAATAAGCCAATGAATGATGAGTGTGTAGATGAATGTGGATGAGGGTGTGATTGTGTGGATGAGTGTTGTTCGTGTTGGTGCTGCTAGCTTAGAGAGAGGCTGGCAAATGATTATTGCTGCTGTCATCGATAAACGATATTCGATAAGCGTCTACTGGATTGCATTCTCCAAGTTAAATATTAATTTTACACGAGTTAATTGGTTAGCTTTTTGGTTTTGGGTTTCTGTTGGTTTTTTTTCGGAAGCAAAGTTGGGCTGAAACTATGGATCGAACAGAATTCGTGATGTGTTCCTCAGACTCTGACTGCCTATCGACACCAATCGATCGATATATGTATATATCGATCATCTTTCCATTCAACTTTGTTTCGATAAAAGATCCTCTCACAATAAAAACAATTTGTACTTTCGAAAAGGGGGAGGGGCGCTTTTGCTTTTGCTTTTACTTATTCTTTGACTTTCTCTGCTTCATTCTACTTTCTCCGCTCTCTGCCTTCTGCTTTCTTCGTTTGATTCGCTAGGATTTGTTTAGGGTTATCTTTTTTGCATTTTCGTTACATTTTGTGTAGGATGCAGGAGTGCTGAGGTTCATGTTTTTTGTATCTTTCAATGTTACTTTGTAATTTCTCTCCGCTGGCTCGACGCTTTGTATATTTGCTTTATTTTCAACAAGGAAATCAAAGGATGCTCGCTTTTCTTTTGCTTAGTAAGAGATACAATAAATATTCATATTCGATTTGTTTGCATGTTTAACGCAAAATCCAAAATGGAGGAGTGCCGATCAGGGTGGGGAAAGTTGCGTTTTGGATACCAATTTCGGACTTTGTTCCATTGATCCTTCGTCTTATCCTGACCCCGCTTCCTGCCGGCACATTTGTCTATTTTTGTTTTTAGCAAGTATTTGTTTGATTTCTTTACACATGTAATTGTATTTTGTTGTGTTTTTGGTTTTTTTTTTGTATTTTGTTTTTGTTCAGGTCCAAAATCAAATTTGACTAATTCAAGGAATTAAAGTTTCATTGCATCTAAATAAGGTAAAGTGTACTTTGTTTAATATTATTATTATATTATTTGCATAAATTTCCTTTTCAATAATAGAAACGAAACAAAAAACTTAAACAAAATTCCACTATGGCTCCTCTAATCGTTTTCGTGCTCTTTCGACTCGTATTCTCCCAATGTAAAGTGGAAACAAAAACACCTCGATATTTATCGATGTAAATCGAAGCAATTTCGATAAGTTATCGCTGTTTTTCCGCTTCTACTTGAGTGATTTTAAAACTTCAGTGAGTTTTTGAGTTGTGAAAGATACAGAATTCTAGTTTAACTAAACAAACGGAATTTTAACACAAAATCCTTGGCACGATACATCCTGTGCTTTTTGCTCCATTAATGGAGGAGGCAGGGGTGGTGGGCGTGTCCTTTTGCCGGGCGGGGCGTGGTCAACGCCTTTACCTGAGCAGCAGAAATTCATCTATGTGAGTAGGCGCGACCACGCCCACGCCGCAGGATCTAGGATCCCGTCCCGCCTCCTTTGAAATTAATGAAGAACAAGATAAGACAACAGGATGTTCAGTGTCAGTGTGTTGGTGTGTGTGTGTTTGTGAGTGTATGTGTGAATGAGTATGAGTGTGTGTATGGGTATGAAATACTTATAACGAAACGTACAAGGATCAATCTCCAATAGATTATTAAATAGTACAATGAAAACTTCATATACAATATATGCCATATATAATAGATACTCGATATACAATATACGATATACGATACTCGCAGTGCGTAATGCGTAATAATGCAATAATAATAGCCAAGATCAATATACGATAAAAGATATACATGTATAAAGTCCCTACATTAATGGTAACTCCCATCGTTTCTATAGCGGCTCTTGAGCTGGGATTTCATTATTTTTTGTATTTCAATATCTGCGGGGATTTCTGTGGGCGTGGCAGCTTCGATATTTGGCAGCGATTCTTGGTATATATGAGTATTTATAAATGCGGGGGGGCAGTACTCTATATAATATTTAATCGGTTGCTTTGTGGGGAATCGTTAAAAGTTTACTTTAGTTTAAATTTAATTTAGTTACTCGTAGTTTATATGACTTTAGTTTGTTAGTTGAGATGCATGCATTTTGATGTATGAATGTATTTTGCTTAGGTATTACTTGGTATTTTGTTGGTTGCCATTGTATAATAAATTGCTCTTGAATTTTACTATTAAAATTTCTCATAACTCGCCATTAAAAAATGCTCGTTTCGTTTTAATCTTCTTTTGTTTTGTGTATAAGTGATTTTTCATAATATTTTCGTTAGTTTTGCTTTTGGTTTTTCCGTCGTTTAACATTTATATGTATATTTGTAAGAATTAAACTAGAAAAATTCTAATCTGAGGTAATTATTCCATTAATTTGTATTCGTGTGTGTGTGTGTCTGTGTTGTTTAAGAGAGTAAGTATAATGATTGCCGCCCTTGATCCTTTTTTTAGGTTTCGAAGGGGGCTAGTTGGGAAGCGTGCTTAGCCTAGAGCTTAGAGTCCTATGCCTGAGAGTCCTTAGGGGACCCGAAGCGATTCTACTTAGCAAGTGATTACCTTTATTTTTATTTTACTTTTCTTTTTTCGAAGCAGCCACAAAACTGTTTACATTTCCTTTCGGTTTAAGGTTTTTCTTTTGTTTAATTTTGATTAAACTTAGGGGAATTTGGGGAATGCGGAACGCCAGATTGTGTGTGTGTATAAATTTCGTCACAGTTATGAGTGTAAGTGTTTTTTTTCGGATTGAAAGTGCTTGATTGTTTTTGCAGACTCAAGTGTGTATGTTTTTTTTTTGGGAACAACTAAACCTAAGCTTACCGAAGTATGTTACAATATCCAAAATATATAGACGATCGAATTCGATTCCTATGCGAATTTTACAAATTTCAAGCCAAAAAATATACCACATATCATTTCCTTAAATTTCATTTGATTTCAGATCATCTTTAATGCTCTCACAGTTGGTGTTCCTTATCCGAATCCAAATACAAGTATATATTACCTTAAGACTCTTTCGAACTTATTTGCTAAGCCAATGCTCACAGATGTTGAGTTTTTCCTTCGCTTTTCCTTAATTCCTTTTCATCGTATCATTTTCTTTTTCAATTTCAAATTCAAATTCAATTTCGATTTTGCAATTACCAATTAAATATCACATATCGGGGAGCTCTTTTCGAATCGGAAATCAAGTGAATCCAAATGCAAATTAAAGTGTGCAAAAAAATTGATTGTATCCTGATCTCAAAAACCTAAGTATACAGTTATAATGCCAATGGGTGCCTTATCAACTATTTTGTGGCTGTCCTGGGAGTGTTCGTGAGTTCGAATCCGAGTATGCTTAGCCTAAATGAGTGCGATTCGAATGATTCGATTTGAATGATTTGATTCGATTCGATTTGATTTGCTTTGGTGTTGTCTTCTTGCGCGTGACTCTAACTCTAAAATGGAATGCGATGATTCGAGTTGGGTCCTGACTGTGGCGATGTGTGTGTGCGTGTATTTCTGTTGTATGACTGACGTGACTGTACACATGAGATGACATGACATGACATGATGGAGATGGAGATGACCCTTTGAATGCTGTACATTAACTACACGTAATACGTATTCAAATTTACACTGCAAGTCCTTCATCTCTTCTGATTCCTTCACTTCTTTCCACTTCCCACCTAGCTTCGATCATCGATTACTGATCGCTATCGATTTCTGTCTTTTCTTTCGTTTTTTTTTTGGTTCTGCATCTGAGGTATTGTCGGGTGCTAAAGAGCCACACACTCGGCTACAAACGTTTTCAACAATGAGGTAGAGAGTTCTGTTTGCTTTTGTTTGCTTCGTAGTTAGTCTCTGTGTTCGCTGGAAGTCCTTGAATTCTTCTTGATTAGTTCGCATACCTGAATTGCTTGGATGTTCTCTATATATGTAGTACTTATTCCCCTACGGATACGGATCACGCTCTCTATATACGTATTGGAGATAATTCATCAGATTTCTTTTCTTTCAGTCAGTCAGTCGCTGTTGCTCATCACAATTTCAAATATCGACACACACTCGCACAGGATCAGTCCTTCTGTTATCGGTTATCGATTAACTCTAATGCTAGACCTAAATATATTATATATTCTCATGAAGCTTATCCTAAATCTAGACTAGGGTAATACATGATCCTACAGAGAACAAAACACAACATCGAGGGTTACAAGTTAAAACGAACTGTGTGTAAGTGTTTGGGCACAGCTAAAACCTAAGTACAACATATAGACACGATTTGGACTGGTGACTTATAGCGAAATAAATATGGCAACGATTGTTCGACAATTCATACTCCATCAGCACGAGTGCGCCTCAAAAAAGATATATAATATATATAGAGATATACTGTTTATAGAGGGGAAGTCCATACATTACACCAACACTTCCTTGCAATTAATTACATAGGGTGGGGGCGTAATGTATTAACAGCCCCGTTGTGGTGTAGTGTAGTTGTGGTGTGTCGTGAAGTGTAGTGTGTGTTCCTACTTGTAAGCCTATATAACCTATTAGCTAAATCAAAAAAGCCCTGACGGGGATGAGTAGGTTCTTTTTTTTTTTTTTTTTGGTTTTGGGGGGTTTTTGCGAGTTGGGGCTTCCGCAGTAATGGTGGCTGCCTTGTGGGGCCTTCGCTCGTATTGCTTGCTCAACACTCCAGTTATTACGCCCAGTAATTGGGGTAACCTGATCAACCGACTGTTGGTCCACTTTAACCAGCGGTTCCGTTCCACATCGTCGGCTCTGCTCTGTCGCACTCGCTAATGCTTAATGCTACACGTATGTACTCTATAGGGATAATTCCAATACAATATTCAATACAATACAATACCAATAATAGCGAATACGAATATGAAATGTACGACGACGAGACCATATGCTCGCAAGTAAACCAAATTCGTTTCTAGCAAAACCTGTGCAAAATGCCGCATAAACAAAGAAAAACGCAAATATAGTCTCCTCCGGGGATTTCTTTGTTATCGTTTTCGATTGAAGATCGCATATGTGTTACTTCTTGACTCGTTACCATATAAATATATATAAATACACTTAGTTGCTAAACAAGTAGTGCAGCCCTCAAGCGAACTTAGGTTGGGATAATAAAACCGGGCGGGGACCTTCAGGGATACGTGGGTAAAGGGGGTTTCATTAGTTTAGGAAGAATTACGAAGAAGAATTGATTTAAGGTTTGTACTTTGGCATGAAATCTTCAACTTAACGAGAACAAACGTGAACAAAAATTCGACTACAACATCTCGCGCGCGACCTTCTTCATTTTCATTTTCACTTTCTCCATTTCTCTCTCAGCTGCTTTTCTCCGCTTTCAACTTAAAATTCAACTAAGAAATTGATTTAGTGCTGGGGAGGACAGACGACAGGTAACTCAGTAAGCAAGGAAGTTTGCTAAAGATCAACAAAAAAAAAAAAAGGTACTGGGAAACCGGGATTGGGACTTCAAATTCAGGATAATCACGGGAAAGGGGCTGTGTGTCGGTTCTAAGCTATCTGTTTAAGCTGCGATTAACATGTTCCTACGTCGAGTAATTATGTACTTCAGTGTGACTAAGATTCTAGATGTGTGTGGTTGTAGATGTGACTAACTGAGGTAGCTGCTAAATGCTAAACTAAGTTCGCGATCGGAGGAAACTGGATCTAGATCGGATTGGGAGCCATCAAATTTCGGTCTTTACCATATTCCGTGTTGTTATCCTTCTTCTAGTCGGCAGTTTGTCGTCCGGCATTTGTTTCTGTTATAATTCTTTTTCTTTATTATCCTTTATTTAAACATTATCTCAATCAATGCAGCAGTGGTTGCAACCGAAGAAAAGAACCGAAATAAAATCAAATCGAAATAAAAACACAAAGAAATTATTAAAAAATATTTCATTTAATCATTTGAAAATTCAACAAAAATTCAATATTAATTGTAGTAATAATAATAGCAGAAAGTAATGTAATTTTTGTCCTTTTTTTCTTAAGTTTTTTTCTGTTTTTTTTATTGAAATACAATTAAATTTATTTAGTGGCCCGTTCACGTAGCACGGTGAACGGAGTACGAATAATAATAATAATAATAATAAAAATCAACTAAAATATTCAACTAAATTACATTAAAAGTAGACATTCAAGTTGAATTGCCAAAATGTGTGTGTGTGTGTGTAGGTAGGAGAGAGGGGTGGAGCGAGGGGTGGAGTCAGGGTTTTTTTGTTGTTGTATAACATAAGAAGGTACAAAGTATACATATAATATATTACACATTACGAATTAGGCATAAACAAAAGTGTGCTAAGTATTTAAATTAAACACCAAAAAATTACAATCGGGACAAAAATTAAAAATCAATCTAGAAATTTGGAGGGGAGATGGTCTTGGAAGTGGGATAAGGATATAGAAAATGGGATTTTTCATTGGAAATATTTGCTGCGCTGCATTTTTGGGGAAATATCATGGGGAATCGCGGTTGTTGAAAGTGCCTAAACTTCACCAATTTGTACATTGCGTCATCAGATGATCTGAGAGAGCTCGGAGGGAGCCATCAAAAATTGGTTTTTAAGAATTTTGGTTAAAGTTTAAACATTTTACACGAGTTTTGGCATGTTCCAGTAACTGAAGATCGTCAAATAATACCACAAATCAAATCGGTTCAAGGATATAAGGGAAAAGCGCGCAAATATTTCATTTCATTTGTTTAACATAAAATATATATGGTATATATATGTAGAGAGAGTGTGCTTGTGTGTGTGTGTTTTGAAGAGTTCTCTCGAGTACAAAAATTATAAACTAAAACAAAAACTGCTTTAAATTGTTTTATAAATTGATTACTTTAAACGTACATATTTTGTTTTATTTATTTTGTTTCGTTTGCCTTGATTTATCATAGTTTAATATGCATTTAGAAAACATTGTTATTAGTTTGTTTTGTTATTTGTTTTATTTTTGTTATTATTCATTATTTGTTATTGATTTTTGCTAAGGAGGTAATATAAATTACATTTTAATGTGTTTTTACTCTCGCTCTCGTCGCCTGCTATATCTTCTCTACATCCTCCGAACCCCATTAAGAGTTAGTTTAGTTGTGATCGATCGGAAGTCTGACTATTATTATTATATTTATTACTGTTCCATGGGGATTCTCTCTCTTGCTCTCTGTTCTATATACTTCGCTTTCCTTATTCTTGGTGGCTGAGGTGGGCATAAGTGGTTTTATTTATTTTATGTGTGGTTTATCGACTGCGCCATCATCCTAGCACATTTAACTAAAAACAAAAAACACTGAAATCGAACTAAAACACGGGGCTGACTTACGTAGTAGTTGGTGGTGCGGCTTGCATAGAACTTATTACCAATATGTAGTGTCCAATTAAATATCTATATAACTATATATGCTGCTGTGTGTTTTCTGTTCTGTCATGTTTCCTTTGTGTGTGTGTATGTGAGGGGGTTTTTCCTATAAATAAGTTCACTTCCTTCACACTCTCCTCTTCTAGTTAGATTAAAACCTTAAATTTAGACGAAAATTATATATAAACTGTGTGCCAAACTTATATTATATATAATCCTCTCAAGTAAATGCCAAAATAGTGTCCGCTATCAGATTTAGGTTTAGGTTTAGGTTTAGGTTTAGGTTCGTAGGTTCATAGGTTATAGGTAACTTAAACGGTATCTCTATATAAGTATGCATAACGTAGTCCTCTCGTTACTGGTAGGTTGTGTCTGTGTTTATCCAACAAAAAAAAATGTAATTTTCTATCACTCAGTGTGTTGTCCCTTCTACTGAAAAACTTTTGTTGTTTAAATTAACATTTATTAAATATTTGGTATGTAAATGGCGGCAATGCTAAATGCCAACAAAAAAAAATAAAAACAGAGGCGGCTATCCATTCTATTATTATTATTATTTGGAAAGTAAGAAAGGCCAGCACATGCAGTTTTTCTAAATCCCTCAAAGAGTTGGTATTTCAAGCAGATGAACCCTCACCAAAAGTCACCAAATATTTAGGGTATAAAAATGGGTATTATTGGGGCATAGGGACAGCATTCACAGATATTCGAAAGATGGGTTTCTTTTTAATTTAATTCCCAAAAAAATTCCATGCAATGCATTGATCGAAAACACAGAAATCTGAACGAAATACAGAATATTTTCTAGGCGCATTTACATTTGCTTTCAGGGTTTTACATTTTTCTTAAAAATTTGTTCTTTTCGAACTGCAATTCACAGAAATAAAGAAAATACATTTTCAATGTTCACAGGAGAGAAGGGCTGAGCAAATATCGGGGTTTGTTTTTTTTTTGTCACAGTTTGGCTGTCTTTGCAGAGGCAATTTTGGTCGAGGGGGGTTTTTTTTTAGACATTTTCTGAAAATGTTTGTTTGCAACAGGGTTTTCACGAGGGATTTCCTTTTTGAAGGGGGGCCTGGCCTAGTCACAAGTTGAAGCGGGGTTTTTAGAATTTTTTATAAAAATTTCGTTCGTTTCGAACACTCACAGTGAAGTTGGTTAAATGAGTTTCGGGGTAACCCGCACTAATAATTGGAGTTCCCGAGAGGAACCCAAATAAAGGAGGAACCCGTCCACTCTTCTCACAGATGATTTGACGAAACTTATAGGAGGATCTAAGGTTTAGGGTTCGTGTCGAACGCAATGGGGTTTTATAGATTGATTGCAATCTAACACAGTTTCTGCTGATCGTTTTTTTAGGGTTTAAACTCTTCTCACAGGGTACATATCAGGGGGTTTTACTTTTAATTTGATTAAAATTTCACGAATTTAAAAGTTGAAAATCAGAAGAACAGAAGATCAAAAATCTATCGCAGTTTTGGGTGATTGGTTTTAGGGTTTAGCTAACCTAAACTGAGTTTCACAGAGGGGCATATATCAAATTGGGTTTTATTTTCAATTTTATTAAAAATTTCACAGAGAAGAAGGAATTTTATTTTTAATTTCATTAAAATTTGCACAGATTTTTAAAATGGAAAATTAAAAGAAAGAAAACTGCAAAATCTAACACAGTTGTGGATAATAGATTTTAAGGTTTAGCTTGGCCAAACTGCCTTTCACAGATTGGGTACATATCAAAGGGGGTTTTACTTTTAATTTTATTAAAATCTTCACAGAATTTTAAGCTCAGAAATTAAACGAAAAGAAGTTGGGAAATTTAACACAGTTTTCGGTGATTGGTTTTAGGGTTTAGGTTGCCTAAACTGAATTTCACAGAAGGGACATATCAAAGGGGGTTTTATTTTTAATTTTATTAAAAATTTCACAGACTTCGAGAAGGTTTTTAAAAGGTATTTGAAATAAAATTAGGGATAAAGTTTAGCTAGCCTAAACTGATTTTCACAGAAAGATATTTATCAAATTTTGGGGTTTTACTTTTAATTTTATTAAAAACTTCACAGATTTCGAGAGAAGAAATATAAAATATAAGAAATATAAAAAGATTTTGGGTTCAGGTCAACTAAACACTCACAGATTTCTATTAAGGGGTTTTTTTATTTTCAATTTAATTAAAAACTTTACAGATTTAAGAAAAAACAGATATTGAAAACCAAACCGAGGGAGATTTTATGGAAACACAGATTTATGCTGATAAAAATTTAAAGTTTAGACTGCCTAAACATACACAGAGAGAAGGGGGGCTAAAATTTTAATTTCAATTCAATTGAAATTGTAGAATTTCTCAAGGAAGCGGGGCAAGGGATTTTCTGAGGGTATTTGGTGACTTTTCGATGCACGGAATATGTAAAAACAAAATCAGGAAACATTGAACCGCTCTTTATAAATTGTTTGGATGTTTAATATTTAATAAAAATTTAGAAAAAATCGATCTTAAAAACCTACTAAGCCTAAACACGACAGTGTGAGGAGTGCTGCTTGACTCTCCACCACTTTAGAGATCCATCACATACGGCTGCTCTGCTTGAAAGAACCCTAAGACGTACCTATCGCTCTATAACCTATACCTTAAGCTTACTAATTAATGATCACGCTGCGCCGAAAGTTATTCTTAATTTTTTTTTTTTTTTACATTTTTTCTTAGTTTTTTTTTTGAGGACTTACAACATAGAGAGTGAGTGGGGGGCGTGAGCGAGGGTTGGTACCGCTTGAAATATTGAAAAAAGGGTTTCGAAGTTGTTTGCATGTGCCGCCTCTGGCTGCTATTTGTGGGTGTGGCTTCTCGGGAGGACCTAACTGAATTGTGTGAGTGGGAGAAACTTAATCGTCCTAGAGGTTGTGTGTGTGTCTGTGTGTGTTTCGCTTACTAAAAACTAGGAATTAATTACCAATCGCTTAGGTAAAGATGTGCAACTTATCGTTTAGGTTGTTGTTTTGTTTTTTTTGTTGTTAAATTTAGGGTTTATGTTTAATTTTACGTTTTTTGTATTAAATTGTAGCAAATGTTTCGTATGTTCTCCCCATTTATCTCGCTTTACTCTCTCATCCTACTTCTACTTCTACTCTTTATCTTCTCTATCTTCCCCCTTTTTCATCCTTCACTTTTCGTCCGTTTCTTTTGTGTGTTATTGAGCAGCACAGCAATTATGATGATTTTGTTTAAACAATTTATAATGCCCTGCCTTCAATTTATGCTAAATAAAAGTTGTGTGTTTCCCTCGTCGTGGTGATGTAAATGTTTCTTTTTTTTTGTTTTTTGTCTTCACTACCTTCTTCTTCATCTTCTACTCTTTTTTTTTTTTGCTTTTACATTTCGCTTGGTTTTTTTTTTTTTTTGGTAAAATGTATAAACAAAATTTGAGTTAAAAAAATTTAAAAAAAATCATTGCCTTTTGTTTTTTTTTTTCTTTTTTAGGTGTAAATAGATGCGTGTGTTGTAAACTAAAAAAAAAATTCTAAATAAAAAAAAACTCAACAAAAAATAACAAGAAATTTGTTTTTAGTTTTGCATTGTTTTCTCTCGGTGTTTGTTGTGTTTGTATGTGTGTGTGTGGTATATATAAAAAATCAAATGATTTTACAAAAAAACTAAACACTTTCTGCTCTGGCTTCGGCTCTTCTTCTTGTTGTTAAATTTTAGCTAAAAATTAACAAAATGCTGCCCAGGCAGGCCGCCAAATCCTTAGTTCATGTTGAGATAATCGTTGAAGAGCTGCATGCAGGCGGCGGCGCCACCACCATTGACCACTTCCGCCTCCGCCTGGAACAGTTGGTTGCCATAGAGCGGCCTTCCCCAGATATTGGCCGCCTCGAGGAGTTCACCCGCCGAGGAGGAGGAATTCGAGCTGACATCGGAGGTATCAGTTTTGGCCTGCTGATCCTGATTGATGTTCAGGTTGCACAGGAGATCGGTGAAGATGTCGTGACTGTTTAAATTGGTTCTGGCTCCTCCGGCCTGTTGGCCCGGCAGCTCCCAAATATTCGGCTTGCCATAACCACTCCATCCGTTGGAGGAGGAACTGGAACTGGTCAGCGAGGCTGTCGGCGAGGCGGCATGTGGCTGATGTTGCTGCAGCGACTGCTGATGATGTGGCAGCGACTGCTGATGATGCTGCTGCTGCTGCTGCTGTTGTTGATCCCTGAGTGTAGCTCCTTGGCTATTCCACAACATCATCTTCGAGGTGTCGTTGCCATGATTACTGGCCGTGGGACTAAGCGAAGGCTGTGATCCGCTGCCCGAGGAGCAGCCACTGCTGCTGCTGGAGCAGCCCCACAGGGCCGAGATGGCATCACTTTGGCCCCAATTGGACTGCATCTTGCTGCCGTTGCTGGGATTGCTGTTGGCTGCCGCTGAATTATGGCTAATGATTAAGTTACTAATACTGCTGCTGCTGCTGATGCTGTTGCTTGTTGTGTTGGTCAATAGAAGGCTCTCGAGGCCAGGTCCTGGTGGGGCTGTTGCCACCTTCTGTGTGGCAAGTTGTCGCTGCTGCTGTTGTTGCTGCTGCTGTTGGTACTTGCTCATCGCATCTGCCATGGCCATCATGTTGATGGTCTTATTGGCCTGCTGCTGGTAGTTGTTTCTCTGGAACTCTCTGGCGGCCACAGGCTGGTGTTGCTGTTGCGACTGATGTTGCTGCTGTTGATGTTGCTGCTGATGTGGCTGCTGATGCTGATGCTGCTGTTGTTGTTGCTGCTGTGGCTGCTGCTGCTGCTGTTGCTGCTGCGTCTGATGTTGCTGTTGTGCTGGCTGCTGCTGCTGTTGCTGCTGCTGTCTTCCCTGCTGCTGATGTTGCTGAGCATGAGGATGGGCTCCAATCAAGTCCGGATTTATTTGCTGCTGCAGCGGCGCCGAATAATCAATGGCGGCATTATAGAGCTGCTGCTTGGACTGCTTGGAGCTGGATCCGTTCGTTGTTGTTCCGGATCCGGAGGCCGTTGAAGCGCCCTGGGCACCTGGTACCGCCTGTATGGCAGCGGCGCCTGTTGCTGTTGTTCCCACGGGCGACTCCAACGGGGCCTCATGTTATGCGAGCGTTGGCAGCCGTGTCGATGCAATCGGAGCGGGGCTCTTGGCATAGCAGAAGCTAAGCGGCTTCACAAAGTGCGTATCCTGGGTGTTGCAATACGGACAGGTTACCCCATGCGAGTAATCACTGTAGAAGCTAAGACGCTGCTGCGGATGCATTAGCATCTTGAAGCAGTTATTGCACTGAAATGGGAGCGAAAATAAAAGGAAAAAGGGAGGTAAAGTTTAAGTAAAAATAAACTTAAGGATAAATACTATGAAAAATGAATTTTAAAGTATTAAAAATACCGTATCTTTACTTTATAATTGTGCTAAAAGGTCGGAAACTGTTTTAAAAATATATTCCTAGCTTGATTTGTAATTTTTCTCCTTAAATCTTATGTAATCTTAATTTTAGGACTCTTAAAAACTCACCTTGAACCGCTCGGCGCAGCAGGGCATGGCCGCAAAGATATCATACGCATACATGGTGCCCAGGACCAAACTGGAGCCATCCCACGGCTCCTTGCAGAATCTACAAAGAGGAGATACATATAAATATCATTCAAATATCCATTTAATATTTATTATTTCCCATAAACTTCCTATATTTCCTAACCGATTCTTACCTGCAGTTGATGACGCGACTGCTGGAGGTTCCGTCCAGGCAACTCATGCAAACACAGGTCAAGTAGAGAGTGCGTCCCTCGTATTTCACCTGCAAAAAAACAGCGGAAGCGTTGAAAAAGGTGCAGACAAAAGGCTAAAAAGAGGGCAGGAACCAGCCGCATAATTCAAGCAGGAGCCTCGGGGTCTCAGACACACCAACAATGAGAAATTATGGCAGGAAAGAGAATGGGACCCCGTGCACAATACACTTGGGAAAAGCATTTCAATTTAAATATAAATTTAATAATGAAGGCAACTTAAATATAGAAGTTATATGCGATTAAGTAGTGTCAAGTTAAAGATCTATACTTTCTAGTGTCTACAAATGTTTGCTAAAAGGAAAACTATACTTATAAAACACAAACTTTAGTCATAAAAGTATCTATCATAAATTCCCCTTTACCAACTCGCTTTTCTAAGATCATTTAAAAATAAATTCCCATTCAAAGCATAGGCAAACACAGGCAACCAAAGATTTGATTATTCAAAGGAACTGCCAAAGTTGATTTTTTATTTTTCCTTTGATTAAATACCCTTACAAAGCCTCAAAGAAGTCCGCGGCAAATAAACTGCCTTTTGTTAGGGTATCAGCTTTCTGATTTTCTACTTTTCCACTTGTGTCAAAGGGCAAAGAATAGAGCAGGAAGTGGGGGAGCGGAGCTACCAAAGAATTGAGCGCATTCTTGCATGCCTGACAAAAGGCAAAAGGGAGATGGAGCTGGGGAAGGAGCTGTAGCTGGGAGAGAAGCTTCTCTGCCATTGCGGCGCGACATAATAATTTCAAATAAAATGCAAAATGCATAAACTTGTCCAGGAGACTGAAGCCGCCGCCCACGAACAAAAAGGCCGGCCCAGTGTAGACCGAGTCCAAGTCAAAGTCAAGGGAGGGACCGGCACAAAAGAGCCAATTCCAAGTGCAGGCAGTAAAGGCAGTCAGCAGCGGCAGCAGCTGGCAATGAATTATAAATCCAGGCTTAAATTAAAGCCCACAGAGGAGTCGCAGTTTGCTGTTGCAGTCGCAGACCTCTGACAGGCCAGGGAAAGCAGGGAAAATAAGCCCAGGCAAGCGTAGGTCGTGCGTGCTGCAGTTTCCCCCTTTTTCTTCCCTGCAAAATGCAAAATGCAAAATACAAAATGTGCAATGTGCAGTTTTCCCAACTCTTCCCTGGCGTAATTACGCCGACTTAAATGGGTCATAAATTGCGGGGACAGCAGACATCCCAAGCCAAATGGGAGTGGCGGTGGCAGTGGTGGTGGGAGTGGGTTTTTTGTCGGGGCAAACGGAGACGTGGAAGGTGGAGCCAGCCGTCAAGTCCACCCAAAAAGGTGGAGCTGTGCAGCAGCTCGTCCCGCTAATTGTAGCTGAAAGTTCTCGGGGCCACGTGGGCGAGTGAAAGCGGAATGGTTTGCCAAGAGTGGGAGTGCGAGTGTGGAGTGAGAGCACATTTGACGTTTTATAAATGATGAGGATGCACTGGAAACAATTTCGAAGTACTTTGTAGAAAAATGCCACCTACTTTGTTATAAAATTGTAAAGAAATAAAGCAGAACCCACAAAAATATATTGACAAGTGTTAGACTTGGAATTGTGCAAGTGAGGCCGTGCTGTAGAGGCCCGGCAGAGCTATTTTCTGACAAAGGAGTCGAGGCCCAGACTCACTTTTTTAAAAGGGTATAAACAGGCACGAATGCTTAAGTCAAACATTGACAATTTATAGAGTTCCATAAGACTTGAATAAGACCGTGCTGTAGGGGCCGGGCAGAGATATTATTTCCATTTGTTAATCACGTTTCCTAATGAGCCTTTTAAAGAGAAAAGCGAAACAGGCGTACGTGATTTGATATACAAGTTAATTCTCGATTTATGTATACCCTTATTTAGATATATCCTGCATTTTATATTCCTCTATTCATAACTTCTCATATATATAGTATAATTTTTTTTGTGCAGTGCAAATTGTTACTCACCTCAATGCAGCCACTGGAATGCTGCTTGGGACTGAGGAAGAAGGAGCCATCGACCAGCGGATAGCGATCGAACACAAGCAGCGGCTCCTCGCACAGAATGCAGGCCACGCGGCTCATCTGGGATTGGGCCAGCGAGGAAAGGATGAAGAGACGGGTCTCATCGTTGCCATGGTTGCCCTCGTCCTCGATCTATAAAGAATGTAGAAAAAAATAAAAGAAAATTATTAGCGGGAAGTCTAGTTAAATTAACATGAACCAAACTCTATAATACTTGGAGGGCTACATAAATTACTGGGGTTTCTAAAACTCTTTAAAATATATAGAATTTGCATAGTTAGAAAATCTTAAATAATTTTATCCTTCACCACCAACTCCTTGACCAAAATAAACGCCAAAATAAAAACCAAAATAAATATAAAATGTTTAAAATTCAAAACAAGCCAAAGTTCGTTACCCCGCTTCCTTGTCTCCGCTATAATATAGAGCCACTGAACCACAGTGTTTCCTCCTCCGCCAAGAGGTGTGTGTGTGTCCAATGAACATTGCCAATATATGTCTGCCGTGGGACTAAACGAAGCAACCAGCTAGCGTCTAAGCGCCAACAAATGAACCATAAAATCCAAACGTGCCGGCACAACAAACGAAATAATAAAAAAAAAAAGTCGAGGAGCTGCTCCGTTGTCTAAGCCAAAGTGGCTAACACGTTGCCCAAATTGAATGCACACACACACATACATTGGACACAGGAGGACCAGCACATCCAGGTAAGCATCTAAGCCAAGTTAAGTCAGCCAGTCAGCCGCCACCAGTCCAGGCCAATTCCCAAATCGATAATCAATATGGCGAGCCGGCGGCAGAGGAGCTCACACTCCAGTTGGCATTTTCTATTCGAAACACCGAGCGCGTTGGTGGTAATAAAGCCGTCAAAAAGGCAAAAGGTGTTGAAAGGATCCACAAAATATGGCTAAGGTGGGAATAGTTTCAGGGGCCATCGCCGCCAATCAAAGCCAACTAACCCAATGATGAGGGAATATATATATTTGTGACTCTGTTTTTGGGTAATTTGTGATGGTCCCGGACCAGGGCACCTGACCAGACGGAATAACAGCACTCAGACGAGAATATACTATATAGTGTGGGTAGTGGGAGTATATGGACAGGTGAATAATTTAGTGAGTGCCATTGGTATGTAACGAAATTAGAGGCAAAGGACACGTAGAACCAATCAATTGCAGCTGAGGAATGTCTCTCCAAGTTTAATGCACTTTTAATATGCGAGCAGGGAGGGAAACTTGGTTGGTTGGGCAAACACAAAGCCCCTAAATCCCCCTTCCTTTGGCAACTTGTGCTAATATTTGCTGAGAACTTTTACCCAGGCAGTGAGGATGACACTCTCCAGCAACTCGGATAAACAACAGCAACAGCAACTCGGCTAAAATAATCAACAAATTAATATTTGCACGGGCCCAAGGACCCATTGCAATTGTCTTTTCCCTTTTGCTACGCCTTCGCTTGTTTGCCAACTTCTTGGGGACCAGCTCATAAATCTTGGCAACAATAAAATCAACTCTTAACAACAGAGATTCGATTAATGAATGTTTGCACTCGGCATTCACTTCTGCCCTGGTAAGCGATACACGAGGCACAATTTTCACTCATTAAACAAAGGAGTCGGAGTCGGAGTCTGCTCTGAGTTCTCGCCCTCGTCCTCCAGGAAGGGTGAGTTGGTAAAGCAATTAAGTTGATTGCTCAAGGAGACCATGTTGATCCTGTTCTGGGCGAGTGTGAGGGCTGTGCTCGTCTGGGATTACGGGCGATAACAATATAACCCAGATAGGAGATGGCAACTGCAGCAATATTGCTCCTCTACGCCTGTATCGCCTTCTTACATGGCCAACAAGGACACAAAAACAAAAAAAAAAAAACAGAAAAGAAATAATAAAGGAATGCAGACGCACACATGTAGTACATTTCATCATGGTTCTGGCCTGCCTTTCTCTCAGGGATTTTAATGCACGGAAAGAAATTACTAATACTGGTTTCTGTATATATTTCTTTGTCCTTAGAGTATTTTACGCCTTAAACTTGGTATCAATTTCAAACCTAATTAAAGCAGACTTGTTATTATAATATAACGTTATAAATATAAAATAGTTAAGGCTTTAAGGAAACTAATATATTGATTAAATATAGTCTTCTATATTTTCTGTTAAAATATAAACTTCTCCCTCTTATTCCTTAAAAATTTCCTTTCATTTTATTTCTCTGTTTAAGTGTCATAAATATTTGGCATCTTCATGTTCGCTACGTGACGATTTGCTAATTTCTCAAGCTCAGAGCTTCTCGGTTCTGTTGAACTCGCAGCCGAAAAAGAGAATGAACTCAGAGACAGGAGCAAAGGATTGCGGAGTCAGTAGTCAGGAGCAAAGGATTGAGGACTCAGTGTCTGTGCAGCTCTTCATAATTTATGAGAGTCGCGTGTGGAAAGTTTTTTGGCTAAACCGCAGCACTCCCGCCGCCTCTGCACAAATTATAAGCATGAAATTATTATTGCCGAATTTCGAGATTATTGTTAGAGAAGAAAACTTTTCATGTTCGCGCGACCCCCGACAAGAGTCAAAAGTCGAAGTGCAATAAACTCCTAGCCAGCTCCTCTCCTCTACACTTTCTCGAATGCATTGGCCTTTGGTTTCATATTCAGCAGGACAATACTAATGAAGCCATTGAGTTGTCACTTCCTTTGGCATAAATCAGGCTGGCAGGCAGCACTTCCTTTTCCGCGCGCCCATAAATATCAACAACAACACCCAAAACTCACTCGAGCCACAAATCAAAAAGGTTTCTTTTTCATTTCCACGGCAGAGAGAGAGAGGCCACACCCCAAGACAGACAATGGGCCGACCGAGAAACTACAATTCAATGCGATTCAATTCTCGTTAGTTTTTGGGTTCAAAGTGCTTTGCTTTTCATAAACACATTAAATTAAATGGCATTTGTTTCGTAGGAAGTCGCTGCTGTTAGTTAATCCATTAAAAATGCCAGCCATAAATATTTCACTTCAAGAATTCCGTTCCTCCCCTCCCAGCGAGCCAAGGAAATGTCTCAATTTGCCGTTTGTGCCACTCCTCCCCCACTCTTGGCATTTTCCTTGGCTTCTTTAAGCTTTATGCCCAAAGTTAATAAAACTGCTTAATATTCTCCAATTCGCCCCCGACGAGTGTTTGTGCAGACAGTGAGCAAACACACATGGTAAGAGCCGCTCCTTCTCCTTCTAACCCCTCCGTCTTTTCACCTTTTTTGGTTACCTTTTTTAGTGGGGAAAAATCCTCATTATCGTTCAGTGGGCGTTACTGCGAAGAAAAACTATTTTATTAACCCGGAAAAACTGTTTACCCGACCATCATTCTCAATTGTCAATTGTCTTTCAGGGCCTGCGTTGTGTTTTGTGTGTGTGGGGAAATTGAAAAATTGTCTGCTGTGTGTTTAAATGGTTTTTCCCCGCTTTCCCCGCACTACATTTGTTGGAAAACCTATGTAGGCGTTCTTCTGTTTGGTTGCCAGAGACAAAAGAAATGGCAGAATAAATTTGAAAATTGTCATCGGGGAAAGGCTGACAGCTCCGTGGGCGTGGCCCGGTGCTAGGTGCTTAATTTAAGCAGTGGAATAAGTTTGCTGTCTCCCAGCGAGACACTTTGATCAATGGGCCAGATGTGACCTGTGGATTAGGAGTTAAAGCCAATGACAACAAGCCACCGACAATGGCAACAATACTATATATACTGTACTGTGCTGTATAGAAGTGCAGAACAAGACACTGACAATGAAATTGCAGCCAGAGAGGAAAATCCTCGGTAAGGGGGCAGAGGGATACTTTTATAAATGAAATGGAGTAATAATATTTTGTGACAACAAAATGCAGCCAAAGCTGGAGAGGGGAGAAAGTAGAAAGGATATCGAGTACTGACTATGGAATACCCTTCTTTGTAATAGTAATAATCAATGCTTATTTAAGGGAGCCATGGAAATCTCTATTGTTTAAAAGATTTCTTTAGACAAAAATTTAAAACGTTAAGAATGTATTCTTTATTAAATTTGTATCATTTTCTTGTTTTAAAGCAGTTTTGCCCTACAGATAGACTCGCGAATCTGCAAGTTTCGCTGCCCGAGCTCTGCCCGCACCGACCAAATCGAAGGACATCTATTTTTTCTGTCACAAAACCTACTCAAAACCAATACACCCTTTTTTACCCACAACTTCGGAGCATAAAAAGAAAAACCACTGCATACCACCAGGCGCAGCTGTGCAGGATCCTAAGAAACACAAGAGAGTTAGAGTTAGAGTAGCTGGAATTAATATTGGGGATGTGGAGGAGATGGCATTCACATAAACGCCAACAACAATGCAGCCAGGCAACACAACTATAGCAAACATGGCAGACAAACAAACATTTCAATAAATTCAAAAAGTACCAAGCCAGACAATGAAAACTGCACCGAAGCGTTGCGGGGGGAAAACAAGGAAAAGGAGTGCCCGCTGCCAAGTCAAAGGGAAAAGCCTGGAAAACGCAGGGAGTGAGCAGCAGCAGCCCGCTGCACTCACTCGGTTGTACAACAACTGTGAAGTGGCTTAAAAGCTTGTCCAGGGAAAATAAGGGGGTGCAACTCCTAAGAGGCAGCTGCTATTCGCATTGTTTTCCCCCGTACGGAAAATCTCATGTCATTTGCACTTAATTCAAATGCGCGACACAATTGCAAAATAAAAGTATATACAAAAAAGAAAAACCTGAAAGAGTGGAAAGTTTACATGGAAAGGAAGAAGAGCTTTGCATATCTAGTCGGGGCTTGTGTCTGGGTTATAACTTTATTAGGCGCAGTCGAAATGTTTTTTTGATAAGCTGCCTTCGTTCTCGCGGGTTCAAGAAACTTTTCTTTTGGCGTGTGCCAAGTTTTTCCTCGGAAAAAAGATTCCCTTTCAGTTGAAGAGCATCCTATCGCGTACTTCTCTCCGTCATTTTAATTCCTACTCATCCTTGATGTTTGCATTTTTCTTGTTTTTTGCATTCGCTTTTAGCCATTAGCCAAATGCTCTTGGCCGGGTCGAACGCACACACACACAAAAAAATATCCCTCTTCTGACCTTTAAATATCAATTTGCAAATAAATTGTATTCCTTGTTGTTGCTGTTGCTATTGCTGCTACTGACTGGACTTTGGGACGCAGGACCCTGGACTTTGGGTCCTCTTATTTATCGTGCGTTCAATGTGCTATGGCATAATGGCTTTCTTCGATTGGCCCAAAAATGTAGAGAGAGGAGTAGAGAAGAGAGCTTTATGTACGAAAACAAAAACAAATGCAATTTCCAATTTCATTTTTCTGCCAGAGCCTTGAAGTATGCTTTTGCCTTTTTTTTCACAGTTTATTGAACTGCATCCCGCCGCGAGGCTCCTTTCCCTTTTTTTTTATTCTCCCTGCTCTCCACTTTAAACTTTATTCCCGGGCATAACAATTATTTTTATATGAAAAGCAAATTTCAAAGGCATCTCCCAGACATTCGCCAGACATTGATGGTTATTGGATCCTGCGTATCCTGCCACCACGCCACGCCTCCGCAATTGACGCGCTAAGTAAGCAATTTAAATGCATTCGGTGGCCGTTAATAGTTTTATTACGTTGCTCTTGTTAAACTTAATTGTTTAATTATTTTTTAAGGCACTCCTTGGGTTTAGTATTTTGAGTTTTTTTCTCCTTCTTTGCCGACTGCATTTTACGAAGTCACAGTACATTGCTTTGATTCGAACTTAATCCCCACGACATTAGCAGCCGAAAAACTAAACGAACTGTAAGCCATTTCCCGCGGGTACAAAATAGGAGAGAAGGAAACAGGGCGTCGAGTGTATCCTCTTTGGTGTAATTTCTTCCACTTAACTTAATCCCCCCATGATGCTTTAAGGCAAGCAAACATATGTATCGCTCCAATTGGGAGGTGCTGCCATCCAGTCAGCTCTCGTGTTTATATAGCAGCAAACACTGGGGTTTCTATTTATTTTTCTTCGCTTGTTTGCTTGAGCGCTCTTATCAACTGGCGAACGGTGCGTATACGCTATGTGCCTTGCGAGACTGATTAACTTAATGAAATTTAACCCAGCGGCTTAGGAGCATCGCTTAAAGTGCATTTATTGTATTAAAAAGGAATAAGGGATTGTTTAAATTAAGGTTATTAAGTTACAAACAAGATATTTCCTATAAAATTGGTATATATTCCGTCCTAAATAAATTCTTTATAAAGTTTGTGGCTTATAAACATTAACTTCCCTTTTGTTTTATTTCAAAAACATTTCTTTGGAAGCTTGTAATATAAGAATAAATAAGCTCAATGTTTTCCAAGTAATTTGTTGCATTTAACCTGAGATAGAAAATACCTTCAAGAACTTATAGGTTTGCAGTTGCAACATCCGAATTTCCTTACATTTTCTAGGGTTAAGACCACTCGCCAGGTTCTTATCGAGTCCATGGATCAATGAACCTCAACCGAACTACACTTTTCCCAGCTCCAGGCGGCGATAAGTGCTGTCAACAACAGAAATAGTCGGACGACAGGCCTCCATTTTTC
Organism: Drosophila kanapiae; assembly: GCA_008042475.1. Classification (NCBI taxonomy): domain Eukaryota; kingdom Metazoa; phylum Arthropoda; class Insecta; order Diptera; family Drosophilidae; genus Drosophila; species Drosophila kanapiae. The sequence continues at coordinate 140,890 of VNJM01003350.1, forward strand.
GAAGTGCAAATAGTGCCGGGAGGAAGGGTTAGAGGAAAAGCCAGCGGTGGAAAATGGGGAAACACAAGATAAGAGTAGGGCCAAGTGGGAGTCAACAAACTGGGCAACAAACGGCTGCATTTACCCACCAATTGATCGCTGAAAAGGAAAGAGGTGAGCGGTGACCAGTTGAACCTAATTAAATTTGCCTTTTTCCAGGCATTTTTTATTTTTTTTTTGTCTTCTTTACCATTTTTTCTCCTATTTTTTGTTTCCTATTTATTTTTCATTTTCTCCTCTTTTGTTTGCTGTAATTTTTTTATCGTCCAGCAGTGAGAAATCGCTTGGAATGGAACTCTCATTTGGAGCATATCTTTATAATTGCCAGAGAGCTCATGCAAAAAAAGAAATTCAAGAATGAATAGTAACTAGCAAATAAGGAAAACGCAGAGCAGAGAGACAGCCCCGTCTGCATTTTAATTACAAAACAAAAGAGGAAAATGGCGTGGAAATTCTAACCTCAGGGAAAAGTTATAAGCTGGGTAAGAAAAAAAAAGAACCAACGAAAAGGAAAAGAGTTCGGAGGCAAAAACGCGGGTTTTCACTGGCCAAAGTTTGATTAAAACAAAAGAGACAGAAAACTTTTTCGCTGTTGGCAAAAAAAAAAAAGGACACTCGATAGGCAACTCTCTCATATAAAAGAAGAGAAACTTTTTAAGAATGGCATTGCGAAAATGCAAGAGGAGGAAAAACTTTAACATTTCCAGGTTAAAGGTTCAAAATAATATAATTAAAAAGCGGGGTTTTCGACTCCCAAACAAAAGCACAGCTCAAGTTGGGAGCAACCATAAAAAAACGCAGCCAGACGCAGACAATGAACGGAATCCTGCACACACACACAAACAAGATACGCACATAATGAAAATGTCAAAATAAACACGACATTAAAAACCTCGAAAAACCAAGAACGAGACGGGTAAATACACACACACACACCCACACACAGTCAGGACAAACAGACAGAAGAAGCCAGTGCACTCGACGCCGCTTTAAAGGCCAATAAATGACAAGGGTCCTTGTGGCTGCACCTCAATGAGGGCTTATTTGGCACTCCAAGGATCTGGCAGCTGAGTCCCACTGGGGAACCAGTTCCCACCAAAAGGCAGTGTCAAATGGAATTTAAATTTGTTTGGTTTTTTGTGGAGCTTCTACTTGTGGTGCCTTATGACACTGTTTTGTTTTTTTTTATTAAATATCTTTAGTTTTATTTATTGATTTCATTATATTAAATGTTTTCTTTTAGATTTGAAATCCTTATAAAAACATCAGAACAATCCTTCTTAGTTCTTGAAGTTCTCTCTTTAGTTCCTAATATTTAAGTCCCTATGACACTTGACTTTCTTTTATGAATACCTTTCACTCTCTCAAAATTATTTTATTTATTTATTTATTTTGTACTCAGCAATATCCAAAAATTATCTTCAAAAGAATCCTCCAGCAAAATACTTTCTTCACAAACTAGTTCTCAAAGTTCTTCTAGTTCCTAGCACTCATCTCTGTTTTCCCACAGCTCTCACATGTGCCACCAATGCTGATGATATGCTGATGATACCAAGTTTTCGGCGCTAATCGCGTCACAAAAGAACAAAAACAGAGACAATGCTCCCGGTTTCGGTGCACCTTCCTCCGCTCCTTTCCTGCGCCTGCGGTTGAATCACTTTTGGAGGTGTCACTAACATCGCTAAGTAGCTTTGGCTGCTTTCCTTCAGCTCCTCCAGCTCATTAGCATTTCTAATTAAGGAGCAGCTATACAGTCTCGCATATGAGCCGCAAGGATAATGACACCTGCCACACTCAGACAGCGAAATGAGAGCGGGGATTATCATGAAATGGAAAGTGCTTCTTTTTCTCAGCCCCACAACATTTTCCAGCAATTTTCACTACTGGCCGTTGGCCATGTAAGCTGCATGTTTAACGGCAATTAGAGAGCACCGCCCACTTTTCCACAACGCCCCAGAATATATATATATATATAAATATATGTAAAGAGAGAGAAAAGTGACCCAGACAGTGAGGGCGCGGCTGAGCTTCTATTAAAAGTGAAAACATTTACATTAATAATTAGCCAGCCAGGACCTCCTCTCCAACAGCTGCTTTTCTGTTGAAAACACAGCACTTTGTTGGACACTAAAAACTTCATCAAGTACAGCGCACAAATTGCAATTAATCAGGAGCAGAGAGGAGGACGAGCAGAGGTCCTCGGAAGTGGGGTTAAAAAACTGTTCTCGTCCAAGTTGACAGTTTAACTGACTAAACAAGGTGCGATAAGTGCTTGCTCAGACAGGGGAAAGCAGCCGAGTTGAACAGCCAAAAACAGAAATCAGCGCAGGACAATGACCAAGGACCAGATGGAGCAGGTGGTGGTGGTGGTATCGAGGAGACAGGAGACAGGACACAGGATACTGGAGGAGGATCCAACCAAAGCAGAACAACAGCAACAGCTGCTGTCAGCGCTCAGCGGAAAATGAAAATGATTTAAAGCACATGGCCACGGACACGAACCTTGCTAAGCGATGAACTTAGCGAAAATATCCTTTAAAGGCAAAATATAATTTTCAAGAAATAACTAGTTTGGTTTAATACATGTTGAGCTCTTTATAAAATATTCTTCATATTTATTTTACCTTGTCTAGTGTTTTTATAAGATAATAAACTTGTAATCCTTATTTTCCTTCAGTGCATTCAGTGGGGAATTCCCATTCCCTTAAATCCCTCCATTTCGCTGGTTTGTTTTGGCCAAACTTTTGTCAAGTCGTCCAAACGTGTTCGTTTCAATGGCTTAAAGTTCAAAGTGCAATCAGGGTAAATTTCTGAATTTTTCATTGCATATGTTTTCGGAGCAGAGCTCCACCCTTTTTGCTGAACTCCATTTTGGGTAATCAAACTAATGAACCTCCTCCGGAGCTGAGCTCGCAGAGAAGGGGAAAAATGCTTACAAATTGCATTGGTCAGACATGTGAGAGGGTCAGTCGAGTTGAGGTTGCGTTGAGTTGAGTTGAGTCCTTCGGGTGCTTGACTCCTTCATGAAAAAGCAAAAATTCCTGTGCTGCCAGGTGCCCGTGGGGTTATGGCCAAAGGATCCACACACACGTTACCCCAGAAAAACACACAAGCAAACAGTTTTCAAACATCAACCGCAGAGTAATTAAATTGCAGGCGACTCCGTCTGATGGTTTCCCTTCTCTCCTCCATTTTTTTTATATATTTACAAGGCTCGGTATTCACTTACTGGATTGAAGGACGTATTTTGAACTTCTGGAGGGGCAAAGGGCACATTTCAAGCACGCATGTCAAGACCCAAGGATAATTTCATTACACTCACACAGAATGTGAGAAGACACTGCCGAATCCCTTCTAAATGAATCCCGAAATAAATAAATAAAGCTCAAACACAGCAAAAAATTCAGCTAAAATCCGACAGACAGCGCGAGATACAAGAAAAGGGCGTTCCTCTGGGAGGCGTGACCTGTTCTTAATTAATTTTTGCAATCACCACTGAGACGGCTGCGATTTCCAATTCGACTTGAGCTGCTTATGGCTAATGAACAGAAAATAACAAAACAATACTTAGATCGGAGGCGAAAAAGGGGAAGAACGCACAGAAAGGTAAGGAACAAATCAAAAACCAATAAAAGGCAATAAAGCCAAGTACCGAGGAGACAAGTTCAATGCACTGCGGGCTCAACTCCTCTACCCTGCATCCTCTCTCTTCCCTTGGTTATTTATTTAAAAGAAGCTTAGGATCAAAGGAGAGGAGAGCCGAGAGAGCTGGCTGATAGCAAAGGCAGCGCATAAATTTTGCCAACGTTGCAGAAATAAAAAAGGAAATCCATTCAAGGATACAAAAACGCGTTAAGTGCGCCAAATAAAAAGAAAAAGCGTTTGAACGAGAGTCGCCGAACGAGAGAAAGGATATGCCAGCGATATTGCAAAGTTAAATCAATAAATAAAGCATCAAGCGGGGCTATATATACCCGTAGTAGGGGCCACTGGGGTGTGGCGCCCCATCAACGTCATTAAATCAATGCTGCCTGTCGTTGCCAGCAATAGATAACGACCAGGACAAATCGGAGGAGTTCCCATTGCCAGGATACACGATCCAGGAGGAGGCATACGAGACAATGACGGCGACAGCAACGGCGACGATGGCGATGCAGCGAAAGTTTGCCAAGTGACATTAGCACACAGAATGGACGGGGGCAAAGTGGAGTTCAGGATTCGAAGGTGGCCTAGAAGGAGCCATGGCTAACACTTAAAATTTTCCAGGAAATATACACTGATGGGAAAACTTTAAAAACATGTTTGAACTAGAGGGAAGAAAGTGCCTCATATTTACTGGAGTTTTGAAATAAATCCAAGTCATTAAAAATTGTAATTCCCAACTGTTTCCAGTTTAGTCATTATTCATTCGTTATATGTTTCTTATTATAGAATTTAATTTATAAACCCCATTAACTTGCTCCTTTCCCAATTTTAAGCCAGCTTCAGCTCTTTAATAATACCAAAACTTAGTTTCCTTTACATTTTTATAATTTAAGCCCTTCTTTTCGGTAAGTGCCATTAAGGAACCTTAAAACAGAGTAAAATTTCCAAGGAAAATTCCCCGCTGAACTTTAGGACTAAGATAATGGAATGAGGGGCCGTGACAAGTGGCGTCTGCCGAGAGTTGTTGTCAGACACAGCCCGCGACAATGCCAAAAACACAATTGGGGCGTGTCCACGATGCAGGTGGACAGGGTAGTGAGTGGGAATAGAAGATAGCCAGCCAGGATCTAGAGATTCCTTAAGCGCCTGCCAAGCAAAAAGCCATCTCTGTGTCTCACTCAATCTCCCGCACTCAAGCCGGGACACAAACTCAATTGTTTTTGTGCAGAGCCAAGGCAAATTTTTGATTGAAATGCAGACAAAAGATAGATAATGAGGAGCGGACTGGGAAGGTATCCATCACTGAGCTGCTGATGGATTAGTTTAATGAAATTTAAGCGACCGAACAAAACGACTTGGGGTATCAAGTAGCGGAATAGGTTTATAGGAATAGGTCAAAAAATAAAGTATTGGGAAGAAGGAATTATTAAAGAAGTCATATTACCATAAACTAATACTTGAAAAAAGGTTATAACATGATTTAAAGACTTGTGATTGTAAATATCAATTATTGGCCATAAGTAGACGTCTTTGCCCGGGCTAATCTTATTGATTTGCGACTCGAAACTTGTGTCCTTGATGGCAGAGGAAGAGGAAGTGAAAGCCGAAAGCCCCGACAAACAAAATCGAAGCCAAGTTAAATCCGACAGCGGCACGTGACCATAGGCAGCCAGCAGAGCGGAAATGTTTGTCTGCCAAGGCTTTCGTCTCACTCTCTGCTTCTTTCTGGCCAGACCAGACACCAGACTAAGCAGAAGACCAAGATATAGCCATGTAGATGGGCGATAAGGCGTCAAAGTGGCAACAAAGTCAATAAGCAAAATGTTTGTGGTGCACAAAATGTTTTCTGCCACAGCCGCCGACGGCATTGAAATCCTTTAATGTGCTGTTAACGATAAGCCAACAAGGAGGAGCTGAGGACGCGGCGGGAGTGCAGGCTATATAGTATATATATAGTATATCCCCCTCGATATGCAAAGGACTTTGGCCGAAAACTAGCTAGCAAACGAGCAGCGAATATTAAAACAAATAAGCCGGCACATAATGGACTGCCCCAGGATAGCTTTTGAGAGAAAGAGATGGCCATACTAGACAGTGTGTCCTTCCTCTCACTCTCGATATTTTTGTGGGAAAGCTCTTTTGCGACCCATGTCAAATAAGTTAAACAGACATGAAAGGCTCCTCCTCTGCCTGTCCCTACAAACCAAAGTCCGACAAAAAAAAAAGAAAGTGGACACCAGGGAAAAAGGGAAAGAGACAGTTTAGGGATGGCAGTCTTTAGCGATAAGTTTTTATCGTTATTAAAGAGAAATACTATACCAAAAAGAAATAATATATAGCTAGCTATTTTTGTGAAAAATATGTCCTGGAAATATATTATCTATATTATAAGCTCAAAATAGGGATCATGCGTATTATGCGTATTAGAAAATATCAGAATTGTCCCATCTCTATCGATAATTTCGATACTAGTTCTTGGAAGAATTTGTTTGATATGACGATATTTTCCATAACATATCGATTATTTCAAGGAACTTTTAATACAAAATTTAAAAAAACGAGCTATTTCAAGGTTTTGTTACAATTTCGATATATTCCACTCGATTGTTCCTTTTAACAAACATCCCTAAATCAAGCCCGAGCGAAAGCGAAAGAGGGATTTTAGGAGAACCCAGTAAAGTTGGTCAATGACTCTACAAAGTCTGGCCCGCACCGAAATTGAAGTTGAAGATTTGCCAACAAACATACGAGGAGCAAATAACATAAAAATTAAACGAAATTTATTTACTTATGCGAGCCAACGGATGCGACTAATTGGTGATGGCGACTCCGGGGCTAAGTTAATGAAAAAATATGCATGTAAGACCGTGAGGGGAGACTGTATTTTTTGGGTTCAGGTAGAAACAGAAACACAACTTCAGTCACCAGTCTCCAGTCCAATCCATGTGTGACCGGCACGTAAGGTTCGATGAACTTTACCTTTGGCTGGTCGTCGTAAAAATCAATAGGCGGACCCCATGCCAGTTTTAAAATACATTTTACATTTCGTTCGCCAGCGAAATGAGCATCAAAGGCACTTCAAACATCAGCATCATCAGCATGCGAAAATGTTTCGACAGCCGCTTATGAATGAATATATATATGTATATAAAGCCAACAAACACACTCCGCTCCACTCAAAAAACTCAGCAGCAGACTCACTTGAAGTGCAAGTTTTTGGCAGACTGCGAGTCGATTTCTCCACCCATTTCAGGTTCAGGCGACTACCAGTTGCCCCACCTTTTCCCTTTCTCCCGCCTTGCATCTTGCAGCTATTTAAAGGCATCTTTACGATGCTGAAAACGAAAAAAAAAAAAAAATCTGCAACTGCAAACGAAGGAAGCCATTAAAAACGCCTCATAATTTAACGAGTAAGCACGTTTGATTGAAGCAGAATGGGAAATGCACTTGGCCAGATATAATAATCTCGGCATCTTTACAATTCTAATAGGTAGTTGTACAAATAAGGCAGGCCTTTATCCCATTAACTTATAAAAGATCCATACATATAATAACCTACATTAAAAAGATAGGAAGGAAGCAATGAAAAGGCACTTAGTTCTAAGAGCCTTAATAAAGGAAAACTGTCTACAGCAAACTAGCTTAAGTTCTTTGCCCATAAATATGACTATTTAAAATATTAAATTTTACCTATTTCAAGTATAAATTTTGCTAGAAATATAAAGCATTTTCCAAACAATTTATTTAAAATAATTTAAAGCTTAGACATACAATGTATGATAACCCAAAACCTATAATTTGCATTGAGCTTATAAATAATGTTTGGTATTTGGTTACGTTCCCCCCGATTTATTTTTTATGGGCGTCTCATTCTGATTGTCTTTTCGCGATAAAAAGCTTGCCACACGCTCATGCCCCAGAGCAATGGCAGCTGTTGGTAATTGAGTTGTTGCAGCAACTGGCGGAGTGCGACTTATCGTTGATCTGCAGTGATTTGCATTATTAATTAGCTACGATTTAGCGAAATATTACGCATACGTCCCGTGGGCAGGCGCATCTTGAACAGAGCCCAAGCTCAGCTTTAAAGAGCCCCCTCCCTCTTGTGATGATGATGATAATTTTGCTCTTGGCCAAACACCATTCATCAACAGCAGGCAGGCAGTCGGCAGCAGCAGCTAAGTAAACGCTCAAAGTGGTAGGTGTTGAACCCCCGGGGGGAAAATTGCACAACCTTTTTGCGGGGCTAGATAATGGAAAATGGAAAAGCACCGTCGTTGCTCGATTCAAATTTACAAAGTCAAACAGGCGGCGGAAAAGTCAACGAACTGTGCGCAGTTGTTTGTCACTTGACTGGAAATTAATGCGGCTCGTGTGCATATCGGAAAAGCTTGCCTACTTTGCGGCTGTCCGGCCAAAATATCCAAAATAAAACCAAATAAAAAAAAACCCATCAAGCTTTTCTCTCTCCCTCTCAGTTTGCTGTTTTGGCCATATCGGCGGCGGGCTTTATCTCCCTTTATTTTGTTTGTACGGCTAATTATTGTCTTAGGTTAGTTAGTGTGGGCATGTGGGCTATAAAAATGTTAACTGAAAAATACTGAAAGCAAAAGTGGGTGTTCCTTCTTTTTTTTTAGACCGAAATATAATTTTTTATGACGTGACATCATTACTAGTTTAATGGAGGTAATAATTATAATTATAGCCTACTCGGAGATATTACAAAATCAATTTCAATTGGTGTGGGTGCGTCTGAAATTTAAATCTAAATTAATTGCTATTTAAAAAAATGGAAAACGAATAAAAATGTACATAGACTATGTAATGTATCTACACTTCGACCATGTATCTTTATACATTTTAGCATCTCTATTCTCTGTTTAGCCTGTTTGGGGCATTTATTTAAAACATATTTTCATACAAACAACGAAAACACACCACATTGGGCAATAACAAAAATTATGCGCCACGACATCTCTTGGACTTTTCTCGGCTTTCCTTCTGTTTTTTCATATGGTTCTTTCCTTTTTTTTTGGGGGGTCTTTATTTTTTGTCGGTCTCTGTTTCTTTTTTTTTAGAGAATTATTTAAGTGCCGCATATGCTGGCCTGGCATTTTTGTTGGCATTTTGTCAAAGCGAAACATGTGCAAGCCATCTTTGAACTTGTTGTCTCTGTCGCTCGCCGTCATTAGAATGGATAATTGTGGAAGACGACCACTTGATTGACAGTCTTGACAAACGAAAGGAAACTAAATGTTTGCGGGGCCTCTTTTTTTTTAAGAGGGGGAGGGGCAGGGGCTGCGGCTGGTGCAGAGCAAAGCGGAGCGTGTGGCAGATGTCAACAAATGTTCGCATTTATGGTCAGGCACTCTGAGCCGCATCGCATTCTTGGCAGGAGAGACCGTCGCTTTGGTGCAGCCAAATGGCAGATTAAATATCGCTTGAGAACCAAGCCGAGGTACTGTGGAGCCAATAATGAGGCAATGCAGTTAAGTGGTAAATATGTTTTCTTTTTAATTGAAAATGTTGTAGAAATAGCTAATTAAACTTGCTTGTGGCGAAACGTACAAACAATGATGATAAAAAATTTAATATGGAATTTTTTAAGGCTTAAAACATAAATAAAAAAAAAGCATGGAGCTATATAGGTAAAAAAAGAAGCTAATTAACGCAAAAGCGGCTAGATTTAGCTACAATAGAGAATGGCACATCACTAATGCTGTGCTTTAATTTTAATTTTGCCGAAAGCGTATCTGAAGACCTTTGCCGAAGACTCACGAATGTTGATAAAGTGGATGTGTCGGCAGAGCGTTAGCAGGAAAAATCGCTGAGGCCGTGAGGACCACTGTTTTATTGTTTCTATTGGCTGTCATATATATATATTCCAATGGCCAATTTATTAATTAATTTAGTATACGTCATGAAAAATTTTTAAAAGTAAAATATCATTCATAAAGTCTGAAGGATAATATCATTAAAAATGTGGAATCCAAGCCAATAAAAATCAACAATAATATACGAATTTTAAACATGGCAAAAGAAAATATATAATAGCCTAAGCTTAAGGCTCACATTCATTTATTTTTTAAAATATCAACAAACCTGCATAATTTAGTTTTTAAAACTTTCCAAAAACTTTTTGCATCAGCACCGTTATTATTTTTTGGACTCCACTGTGCAACTTTAATTCTAATTTGCATTCATCAGCGCAACAACTAATTGCACAATATGTGTATGCGTGTGTGCGTGAGTGCGTTTGTGCATTGTGCTATTTTCTCGATTTTTGCCGCTCTTTCCACTCACATTCGTGTATAGTCGACGTTGCAGTCGATGCGAGGCGGGTTAGCGACCGCAAAACTATCTGACATTAGATTGCGATGGCGGCCAAACGACAACAGCCGACGTCGACAGCGGCAGAGACAGAGGTAGAGGCAGCGCAAAAACTGCAACAAAAACAACAGCAGCAGCAATTGCATGTGTTGGCGTTCACTGTTGCTGTTGCTCTTTTTTGTGCCGGCTGTCACGTATGCACACACGAGAGCGAATAGGAGAGAGTGTGGAGAAAGAGGGGGTGGAGAGAGAGAAGCAGAGGAGAGTGCACGACGACTATGGGCGATTATGACACCGCACGATGCCAAAAACTTAAAAGGGGGGCCTTTTGGGGGGTTAAGTGCAGGGCGAGCACTGCAACTGTTGCCAACTGTGCACAATAACTGCGATAAATGCTTGCCTGCTCGCCCGCAGAGATCGCTGCAAAGCAAAGTGTGGAGGCAAATGTATCTGCCGGGCCTCTGCCAGCACATGTACACTATTAACGTTCATGTGACTTCGGGCGCGCTCTCTGGAAATTAAAGCACAGCAACAGTCATGTCACATTTTCTTTTTTTAGCTAAATCGATCAGTTTTAAGAGTTAAATAGCGTTTTTTTAGCTATTTGGCAAGCCATACTACCAAACATTTTAGCTATTTTTGTGTTCTCATCTCTAAGCACTTCTTTTAATTTCTCACACACATAATACCTTGATTCCCCTTAAGGTGCACCATAAACTATAGATCGATATTATTTTAAAACTGTCCGATTAAATCAATTTTTTAAAGAAGAGTATTTGATGCTACAAAGTATAATACTTATGTTCCCGTAAGGGAAATACAAAAAAATATAGATCGATATTATAAGAAAAGAATATTGTTTGTTCATAATTAATGTTCACTATAATAATAAAGAAAACAATAATATAAAATCCTTAGCTACACTTGACACATATTCTTACAATTTATAAAGTTCCAAATCGGGTAATCAATGTACCAACTTGTATACCCTTTAATTGCTAAGCGCAACTAAATAAAATGGCAAAAAACATTCACTCAGCTTTGGCATTCGGCACTCGACATTTTTAGCGTTCCTCGTCGCAACGGATCAAATAAAGCAACGAACAAGCGTTTTATTTCTATTTAGTTTTTCGCGCGAATTTTAAGTGCAATTTCTTGTCGATTGGCAACAATGTTGCTCAACATTTTCTTATCGCGCCGGTGGCATCTTGTCTCTCTCTCCCCCCTCTGTATTTGAGTGACTTAGGGGAGAGCGGGGGCGTTGGTGCCTTTTTGAGATTTTCCAGAGAGATTGTAGCGCTTGATTGACTGCGTGCCTTTGCAGCCGCAACAAATCAATTTAGCCAGCGCAAACAGAGGGAGATAGCGCGATAATGGTGCTTGGGGCACTCCCACTCCTTTCCCCTCCCCCTCCCCTTACAACTCTTGGCCCCGGTCACCCCTTTACCGACTTGCCTATCCTCCGCCGGGAAAAAACTCCACCTTGTACGATGGCCAAATTAAATGGCCAACAATTTATTGTCTGCAAATGCAGCGAAAATTGCAAAACATTTTGCCATTTGCCGCTTTTGGCGGCAGCAGCAAACTGCACACGGGCAACTTGCAGCTTGCAACGAGAGCCACTCAAGCAATGATGCACGGAAACCAAACACAAAAGTTACAAATATTTTAAAAACTATTTTAAAAAGTTTTCACAGGATTTCAATATTTTTATTAAAGGTTTATTATTGTTTTGAGCTTGCTAACTAGTCACCAAATTAGTACTTGGGAATTTCAAGTGCACTCTTGCGGAAACTTTCAGTAAAAACACATTTATAATGTTGCCATCATTATTTCCTTTTTTAAATATTGATCTTAATTTCTATTTTTTTTTTTTTTTATTTATATACTCTTATTTAAATCCCCCAAATATTTGAAAATATATTTCCCATCTGATTTCTTCTCCAGTGCACTTTTTGACGCGGCGCGTTGGTGGCGCCTGTCGATGATAGCAAATTTGAAAATTGCCAGTTTGCTTGCCCCTACACCCTGCTCACTTGGCCAAATTTACAGCTTGTAAACGGTTTGGCTGGCTGGTTCGGGGATAAGAGGCGTGCATGTCTACAGTCAACTAAGTGATTTGCCACAGGATACCCCGCTGCAAGGCGGAAATGCTGAGGTATCAACGTCACAGAGCAGCTACGCCCACTCGAGATCAACTCACGTTAACGTGGTTTTCCCCCACAACTTTAATGCCACAAAGAAGAGCGACCGGCGACGGCCTAAAAACAAATCTCTCATAATTTCGATTCGATTTCGATGTCTTTGATCTGCTGCCGAAGGTCTACCCGAGTGTGTTTTGTTTTATTTTTATTTTTTTGTTGGTTCCCAGTATCATTTTAGGCAGCTGCCCGTTATTAATTAACAGCTGTGCGCTTATTATGCAAATTAGCCGCAGATGGGAAACACAACGATTGTGGGGGTAAAAAAAAAAATAAAATCTGGTTTTGATTCATCGTTTTGTCTCCGACTGACTGCCGGTTTGAATACTCACGACTTGCATTAAATATATAGAATGTGCTCTATATAGGAAGTTGGTAAAAGCCATATTACATACCTGCAAAGAGATAAAAAGGAAATAATGGTAATTAATTGCTTAGTAAAAAGATAAAGCTATTAAACTAGATAATATTTAAGTCGGGAAGTCTTGAAAAATTATACCAATAAATGGAATCAAAGATTACTTAAAAGAATGCTAAGCAATAATCTAATATTATAGGATTTAATTAGTTGTCAAACGTTTCTTTCCTAATGATAAAAACCCTCTTCCTATTACCGTAGCAAACATAGAATAAACCCAAATAATAATTTACATTCAAGATAACCCCACAAGAAGTTGGCAGTTTCCAAAGACCAAGTCTCTCTATCAAATTACATCTTGAAGCGCTGGCTTAAAGCGAATCTCCTTTTAAGGAATCTTCAACAGAACAACCATGAAATTTATTTACCCATTAATTGTCAAGTTCTCTAGCCTTTTTTTTTCTTTTAACAGAATTTATCAAGTCTATAATTCAGCATTAAATTATGCAGATTATCCATTCTGTGTGCCACATGCCACATGCATCATCTTCGGACAATGTCAACTGCAGCCGTTCCTTGCGTGCCTGCCTGCTTTTGCCTGGGACTAATGAAGAAATCCCGCACTCGAATTTATTTCGCAATCAATTTGACAAATGTGCGGAGCCTACATGGACCGATGGCCAGTAAAGATAGCCCGATAAAATGGCCAAGAGCCAACTGCCAACAGACAACAGGCAATAGCCAAGAGTAGACAAAGCCGAGCCAGCCAAAAAGCCAGAGCCAGAGCCAGAGTCAGAGCAAAGAGCTCTTGGGCATTTATAGGTCTAGGATCCCAAAACAAGTAGCCAAGTGAGGCAAGCGTCGTAAACACACACATTTTGTGGCCAATTGTTGTGCCGTACAGTGCGAGTCATAAATACACGATACGCTTGCATCGACGATCAGCTGGCCAAACACGGTCAAACATTTTTATAGCCCGCCTTATAAATGTCAGCGAATGTCTAAATTAGAACCGTGTTTTTTAGGGGATTGGTTGGGTTTTTTTCCCCCCGACATTGACCTAATTCCTGATGTAAAAACCAAACTATATATAATGAAACACAGAACACGAGAGTGTGAATTATGCAAATATATGTCTAAAAGGTGAAAATTATAAAAGGCAATGAAAGTGGAGCACTTAGAGAAAAAGTTAATATATTATTTGTATTATAATTACAAATCAAACAAATTTCTATAGAATATTTTGTTCAATACCGGAAAATATTGTTTTAAATTTGTCTGACATTTTTCTCTTATAATTCAACCTTTAAAAATATTTATTTGATTTAAATTGTATGCATTAAATAATTCCTTGTGCACACACATCAAGGTAGGTGCCCACCATTTAGTTGTGTCTTGTAATTAAATTGCATTTTGAGCGGCAAACCACCTCATTAAGGTCAAATTACAGTCAAGCCCCACTTTTGTCTGTCCGTTCGATGTCCGTTGTCGGCGCCTGTAATTATGCACACAGCCACGCCCCCCCTTTTTTTTGCCATAGTCGCAATGCTCTGCCCTACCCGCCCCCTCTGAATATATGTTTAAATCGCAATTAATTTGCCGTCGCCAGACATTTACAATTTTTCAAGTACAAATGCTAAAAAGCCGAACATATAAAATGTACACTTTGCTCCGCTTCTCGATCTGCCTCGATCTCTATATAGTCTCCGTGGGTGTCACATGTCGCCCAAGTCGTGACTAAAGTCAATGCTGCCAATAGATATTGGTTTAAAGCCGCTAAATGCCCAGCCAAGTACTTTGGAATGCCATAATGAGAACATTTAATTAGGGGTTGGGTAGGGTTCTGGTTAAAGAAAAACAACCTTTTAACTAAGTAAACAAATTCTTTAGAAAAATAGATAAAGTATTTGAGTTAAGTAAATAAATAACAAGGTTTTGTGAACAAATTAATATAAATAATATATTTACTTGTAAAAATAGCAAGTATCACGCACTTTATCATTATAATTCCCAAAAGGTTCTTACTTTAACCTTAGGTTAAATTCACAATGAATATTTTTGGGTTTTTCTGCTGCTATAAATAAAAATTTTACAGATTATTCTCATGTCACAAACAATTTGCTATTTAAATGATTTCTTCGCATTTAACGTTTAATTTTATTGTTTAAACTTGGAGACCGTTCTCCTTCCCCCTTGCTACCCACTGAATGCCACATCTCTTTCGTCTGTCTGTCGTTTGGTTTGTTTGCCGCTGTTTGCCTTAGTTATTTATGCATTTTTGTCATGGACACTTCGCCGGCGGTTGTCGCCATCCCGCAGCTCCGTCGGTCATTACCACGAAAACCTCGAGAGTCGCGATCCCCCCGCATCAGCAGCAAACATTTTTAATTGATTTTTGCATTTAAATGTTTGGTGTGAAAAGTGATGGAAATGCGACAACGGCAACGATGACGACGACGACGCCGCCGCCGTTGACAAAAATGGCAAATGCAAATTGCCAACAAACTGTGAAGGACGATTTGCGTCTAAGTTTCGAGTATGAGTCTGATTTATTCATGAATAATTTTTCAGTTTTCAGAGTGCGTGTTTTCGTTGCGGGGGTGATCATTGATCGCTCAGACGGCGATAATTGCCGTTGATGCCGCCGAGCGGAGGCGGGAAAATCGCTAACATGATAAATATGAATAATAATGGGCAGGCAGTTAATTATGACATTGCACGAAAAGCGTACAGTGGAATTTGTACGAGTTGAAGTTTTCATCCAAAGTAATTATTATTATAAATATTTATATATTAGCAAGTGAAATCTATTAAACTGAAAAGATAATATAGCAAAAAACACTAACAGAGCTAATTTGGCTAACTAATCCAACCTAAAGACTTTGAGGTTCGCCACTAAAATCCTACTTGGGAATCTTAAGGTGCAATGCCTGCAACAACTTGGGATTAAAGATGGTTAACGTTAATTTATCATTGCAAAAATTGTTCTTTTTTAAATATAAATAGTTTCTTGAATATAACTACAAGAATTTTTATTATTACAACTGGCTTACAGTTTAAATTTATTCTCCACCTAAAACTCTCTTTTTTATAACTCTGTAATTATTTAAGCCTCTTTACAAGTGTAAAAATCAGTGCTAAAAAACTCTTTTTAATTACTCTGTCAATTTAAAGTTTCTCCAACTGTATAAACAATTATTTTTGTGGCAGAATTGTTACATCTTAGCAAAAGCAAAGAAAAAAAAAGAGTGCTAATGCTGTAATCTGCACAATCGACACTCATAATTAACACATTTAGCTAATAAGTTGGCGCAGAATAAACAACACTAATCACGGTTTAATGGCGAATTAATCAGACAAACAACTTGAGCGCCAGATTCCTCCGATTCAAACCCACGGCAGGCTACAGCTGACAACTTTTATTGAAAGTTTTTGTTGCTTTTTTCCCCCCTCACCCTCTTCATCTTCCTATTCCTCTCCAATAACAATAAAATAAATCTTGGCCAAGAAAAAAAAAAGAAACAGATAAAAACAGCATTAGCTGGCCATAAAACAGCCCAACTAAGGCATTCGGCCCACTCAATGTGGCTCAAAGGGAGGGAGGGGGGTTTTAGTTGTCTGTGTCTGCTGGAGACTGAAAACTCAGACAAGTGCCAAGTTAATTGCATTAAAACTGAAATAAAAAGCGAAGCTCAGATAGCAAAAATTATGAAGTGCAGGCAGCGGCGACACAAGGCAATGTTTGTGTCGCTGCCTGCAGTTGATTGAGGCGCATAATCAGCGGGAAAAGTAAGAGGAGGGAGGCAGAGGAAAAGCGGGGCGGGAACGGCGGCGACAAGCGCATTAAGTTGTTAACAGCAAATATTTGCTTCATTTGCGCTATGATTGCAACAACAGCAACAGCAACAGCTGCAGCAACACTGCAATGCGCAACATCCGGTCAGCAACATCTTCTGTTGCAGCAGCAGCTCCTCCTCCTCCTCCTACTTCTTCCTCTTCTAGGTTGGTTCCCATTGAGCGATGTGATCATCATCGTCTCGAGCTATAAAAATATATTAATAGGAGGGAAGGGGGGAATTGATAGATAGGCGGCTAAAGTCAACCCAATATGGCACAAAGTATGTGCTTTCCCCTTTTTACATCGTCCAAATATGGAACACATACTATTTTCTGTGAAATTTCACTTAGATCACTTGGAATCTTTAATTACTTTGTTGAGTAGTTTTTAAGTTGAATTTACATGATACTAACAGCGCTGTTGTATGCTAAAGTGGCCCAAGCACGTGCTTGTTAGTGTTAGGTGTTATTAGAAGCAATAAATAAAGAATACGAGGAAATAGACTATGACTTTCATGGTTACCAAGTTTTGATCACTGTTTCTTAATAAATTCGTCTGAAATATAATATTTTTCCTTTTTTTACATAGTAATACATTTTTTACATTTTTAGAGGCATTTAAAGTGCTTAATAAGATGATATTAATCATATTTATAAATCTATCCTTTTAAAATCCAAAAAATTCTTCCCTAATTATCTGAATTCCCAACTAAAACTACATATTCAATTAAAAAAAAAATATTTCAAATGCAGAACGGACAGATTTCCCTAGAAAACAAAGTTGCAAATATATTTAAAGAATTTTTTCCCCGAAAAGCATTCGTCGACGCTAATTTTCATTCGCTGAAAATTCCTCGACTGCAATTTCTTTTAGTGCAATTACCGCTTGCGCAACTCTTTCAGTTTTTTTTTGTTGTTGCTCTGGCGTTTTTCATAGTTTTTCTTTAGTCCGCGCTCTTTTTTTTTGCCACATTTTCTTATCTATTAATAGTTGGACGTGCTGCCAACGTCGCTGCCTCGGCTGGCGGCGCTGCAGTAGCTGAGCTGCCCACGCGGAGCGGTCAATAAACTTCGCGAATTGCGAATCGCGACACATGCAAATTGCAGTCAGCGCAAACAATTAGCAAAGCGGCAGCAACAGCAAAAACACGCAGAAAAAAAAGAGGCGAAAAAATAAACGAGGGGGAAAAAAATGGAAAAGCTCAAACACACACACACTGAAAACTCCGACCTATCGCACATTTTTTGCTATTGGGCAGTCGCCTCTTCAAATGTTTTGTTGTGTTACGTTTTCCCTCAGCTTTTTTTTTTCTTTCGATGAGCGCAGCTATTATCAACGAATGGCAGAGGGGAGTAAGGGAGGAGAGGGCGTAACAATTTCATTTTTATTTTACAACTACAACGATAGAGTACAGAAATGTAGCTATGAACAAAAGTAGCTATAAATAAAATGTATAAGAAGAGCTAACAGCTAATTGAAATAGTCCTGAATCTAATACTTTTTCTTTTTATTTTAATTAGAGACTTGATGAAATTCTTTAATAATGCATACCTGAGCGATTAACTGGAAAATCTTAGTTCCTCTTTAACCTTGACTAGCCTAAAACCAGCTAATTGGGCATCTCTGCCGCTGCATGCTCACCTCTCGCTACCTATCTCTTATTGCTCCCACTATCTCTGTTCGTCTATCGCACTATCGCACTACTGCTCACTCGCTCTGGCACGCTAGCGTCGTACATTGCACTCTTTTTGCTGCTGCGCTCATTGCGAGCAGCGCTGCTCTCTTGGCAAATCAAATAATGCAACAACAAAAAGCATCATCTGTTGCTTGTTGTTTGTCAGTGTATTGTTGTTGCTGAATTTGACTAATTGCAATGAGAGAACACACGAACACGAAAGTGTGGCTGTTGCTTTTGATCTTTTTCATCGATAGCTGGGCTGGTCTCTTTCTTTTTTTTATTTGCTCTCTTTTCCTTGCTCTTTTTTGTTCTTGCTATTGTTGCTTTTTATGTACAACATGCCGCTACAATTTGTAATTAGCCGCTGACTTTTAGTGTTTCTAATGTTTAATGCGCTCGCTCTGTTCACATTAATTTGCATTGTTTCTGTTTATCTATTTGTTTTCATTTCATTCGTGTTTCTGTCTCATTTCCACAACGGATGTTTGGCATCGTTTCTGCTTGTGTTTGTGTGAGAGATGACTAAAAATCTGGCACACCGAAAAAATTGTAAATTCGAATTTCCATTTCGATAAAAGTAACCGAAAAAAAATATATATAAAACACACCGCAGGGACTTCGAATAGTGAGCAAGTAGTTTAAATTCCAGTTAAAACGAGTTTAAATGTTTTACACCACAGGCACACACCGGCTGATTAATGGATTTTGCTTTGTTAATTATTCTATTTAGCGTTTCGTAATGAAGTCATCACCCAATCAATGGATAATTAAGCCATTACTAAAGTAAATAAATTGAGTTTTGAAAAAGCTGAATCACTTTGGATCTCCGAGGTATCAGAAGTTTTTTTTTTATTATGACAAAATCATGGAGAATAATTAATGGGTTATCTTTTGTTTTGTGTTGTTCTTCATTATCTTAAATATGACTTTTACAAATAAACATTGTTTTGGAAACCGTTTAGTTTCGACCAATTAATATGTATCGATTATTTTACCAGTTAATATTAGGAATATCTCAGGACCTTTTGCAGGCACTTTGCTCAAATTTGGTATCAGGATTTATTTACAAGTTTTTTACCAATATCGACTATTTTAGATCAATCCATATTTATTTCTATAAAAAAGTATATACAAAACTAGGTAAAACCAGTATAGAGTTGTATATTTTGTTTAATATCTTATAATATATATAAAATAGATAATATCTTCTATATCTTATTATTTATTTAAAAATCGATTAGTTTTTAGCTATATTTATTTTCACACTCCTCACTATAACCTCAAGATCTCCAAAGATGGCAAAGATCATTGCGAATAGCGATCTATGAACGCTGCACTTCGGATGCTGACGATGATGATTTTTCGCTATCTGATCCGTCCGTCCGCTCGGCCAAGAGTCAATAGTACAAACAAAACTATCGCAGATCGGAATACCATATATATACATATATGTATGTACATAGCCGACGACGTATAGTATTGTATATATTTGTGTAAAGATATATAGGCAGGTAACGCACGCCACCACGTCCATTTCATTGAATTGGAGCGATGAACTCGCGCGTATTTTGCTTTTGTGAAGCGCGAAGGGGAAATGCAAAAACGCATTTTCAAAAGCAAACACAAAAAAAAAAACTACAACTACAATTGCAGACAGTCAATTGTTTAACGATGTGGCTGGCTGGCACACCCGTACAATGTACTCTTTATAAATAAATGTAATTAGTACTGAGCACAATAATAATAATAACAATTATGCTAAGAACTTTTACGACTGAATTAAGTGAAACCAAAAAGATGCACAAAACAACAGTGGCAGTCATAATTATTATTATATGTATGTACATATGTATTTTTTTTAATGTGCAAAACAACATTAGCAGCCGGGCAATATAATGAAAATTGCATAAAAACCGAAGCTAAGTGGAACGTATATGCCTTTCACGCCCACACCGCCTTTGGCGTGGCGGAAAACTTGAGGTCTTTATGTGCCCCAGACGAGGTTTATGGTTTTGTTTTTTGATCCAACACCCCAAAACCCCACATACAAACACACAATACATGCGAATGCCGCATAAGTCACGTCCTGGGCCAAAACATAACCCACTGCCACCATATAGTGTTCGCGGATCCGATCCGTTCATGAACAAACAATCGCAAATGGCATCCGTCCGCGATTATTTATGGCCACTACTATTTCAAATTACACAAGCTCTAGCATATGTGCGCCTATAGTGATATGTACGCCACTGTAAAGCTTGCACTGTACATATCATATAATAATAAGCAGCAAGCAGCACATATATTTGAGTCCGAGCAACCTTCAGGGTCTGGGGACTTGCCCCCCTTATCGAACTCGAACTTTGTTGCCGCCGCTTCGTTCCAGTTGCTTTTTTTTTTTTGTTTGTTTTGCTTATAAAATATTTCCCTTAGTTTTAGAGGGTGTATTGGGTTCAAAGGATATCATTCTTATAACATATACTACTAAGAAGTCGTCTTAAAGTTGGTATTACCTAGTTTTGAATAATATTACAACCTTTCAGAGAGATAGAATTCCGAATTTATATATATTTATAAAAACTCTTTAGTATCATTAAATAGAATAACGATTTTACTTAATGTTTTGGAATGAGCATTAATCAAACACTCTTATATCAGATATAGAGTTTTCAGATTAATATACAACTTATTACAGTCAAGATCAGAAAAGAAAGTGGATATATAATGTATAATACATAGTTTGTCAGTATATTATACAAGTTTAATAGGTTAAGTAATACCAACAGAAGTTAAGAGGTATTTGTCATAGATAATCATATAAAAAAGAATGATATAGGGTATCCTAAAGTCTCCAGACTTGCACCCAGACAGACCACCGGACCAGACTCGAGTCCGGCCACAAGTCTCTGATTTACTTGAGCTTAAAAAAGCAATTTACTCACATTTTTATTACTTATGGTAAATATTGTTGGGGATTTTATGGCACTCGCATCCTTGAGCAGCTCGTCGAGTTGTTGCTGATTGAACCTTATCGGCCCGAGCCACAATATCGGCGGGTAGGAGGTTGGTTGAGGTCCCTCTCCATCAACAAGTAGAAATAGCAATGAAATCCCCCAAGGAATTTGCAGTTTGTCTGCAAATTGGGTCGTTCCGGGGGGAGAAAGAGGAGTTGTTGCAGGTATCGAGAGGGAGAGTGATTTCCACGGTGTATCTACATCTACATTTATGTATAATAAAATAAACAATGCCATGACGCAATTTGGCTCAATCTCCCTCTATTTTTGTCGGAATTTTTATGCAAATTGAATTGTTAAAACAATAAACAGAACAACAAAAACTGCAAATAACATGGCTCTTTCGCTCTCTCTCTCTCTCTCTCTCTCTGATCATTTGCATCTCAATTGAAAATGTTCGCATTTTTTTCAGCTAGAATTCGAGTGGATTTGGTGCACTTCCCTAATGCGAATTTGACATGCAAACTGGCAAAAAAAATAAATGTATTACAAAAAGCTTAAACAGTGGATTTCATAACAAAAAGTATTAAGAAAAATTACAGCCAAAGCACAATAAATTATATTTTCTAGTTATAATAAATGTTAGCCACTTCGAAAACAAATCAAGCTCTCACGTTTCCCATTGATTGCATTTATTTAAGTAGCCTTGTTAAAGGTAAATCATTTCTTTTGCCATTACAGAACCAATTTTGATTCATAATCATACTTAAATTTTACATTTTGTCTTTAGCTCTTGAATCTCAATTTATTTATTAAGGAATTATTCGCCTTTCCATCTGCAGCCTGTCTCTTATTGGGTTAATGTCTCATTGTCTCCAGTCGCTGCTGCAGACGATTCAATTTCAGCGATAAATAAAATGAAATTATAACAGATACCAGACAGAGCTCACTCCTCCGACCTTAAGGTGCCTTAACAAGACATATGTCTTGTGTCCAGGGCAATTGTTTGATTTATTTTCGGGCAGATAGAACACGACGAAAAATAAAAGAATAAATACTTAAGGAGAAATGAGTTACAGGGCCATGTAAAAAATACGGCGCGCGATCTTCTCGCTGAAGATAGCAGAAAATTAGCTGGAAAAAGAGCCGCCAACGACGACGACGACGTCGTGCCTACACGCGTATGTTCGATGACCCAAATCCGATTAAGGAACCCTATAAAAAAAAACTAGTCAACAAACTAAACTAAACTAATCGCCAGAAAAGGGCCAACACACATCTATCTTGATTCCCAACTGGTAAGGCATTTTTTCTGATAAATTTCGAAATTAATTATGTCACATTATGTAATCTGATCAGCTTCGTTGCGGTTACCGCCGCCGTTGCTGCCTGTTGTCAACGCATCCACGAAAATAAAAAAACAAAATTTCGACCCTTTTCAGAATAAAACGTGGAAGGGGTGGTGGCAGCAGACAGATCAATGAACAATGGGAAATGCGAACTGGGATCCGAACACAACAAAAAAAAAAAAGAAGAAAAAGATATTTAAGAAAAACAACTACCTCACGAATTCCAGTTCCCCAGGTAGGAAATAATTCGGAGAGGCGGTTGCGATCAGATATTTGTGTGTCTTTGAAGGTGAGGAGGCTGTGCACTGGAAAAGTGGATAGGGATTCTAAATGGTTAAAAAAATAAATTTAAAGAAAAATATTAAATATAAACTGCAGGCTTTTATGTAACTATGTTTTCGAAAGAAGACAGTAAGCAACTCTGATCAGCTTTAAGATCACTTTTGCAGCTAGACTTTGTTGGGAATTCTAGTGCAAACAAAAAGTTATCACAATTTTTAAATTAAAGTCAGCAGAAAACCATTTAAAATTAATCATAACATCATACTTTCATCCCATTTATAACTATTACTTTAATTACATATTTTCTTATAACAAAATAAACCTAGTTTTCTTTTAAAACATTTTTAACAGTGTTCCTGCCTTTGGCTGTCACCTGGATTCAGATTCGGATTCCGTTGCAGCTTCAGGATTTGGCTTTTGTCTTTGCTTGCTCTTTTCATTCAGCGCGAGCATAAGCCTCCCGAATTATACTGGAAATTTAAGACGAAATCGGAGCAGGTAACGACGGTAGGCAGGCAGTCGCCACAGCCACCAGTCCTGGGCCATATAATTAAAGGCTGAATTACGATCACATACCCCCCGGCAGACTTTTTGCGGTTATCAATGCAATGAGATTTCTGCAGATCGGATTTTTTTGTGGGCGTGCATTGTCAATGAGGTGGAGAAATCGGCCAGAAAAGGGGGATAATTAAAGGTAATATCATAAATATTCCTTTCATTCGCATAAAGTTTATCGATGAAATTTGAGATGCAGAAAAACTCGGCTTGAATAAATGGAAAACAGAGGAAATGGAGAAATAATTCAACCCCTTCTCCTAAGGAAATAACCATTCAAAAGGATTAGGCATCGTTAAGGACATTAAAAAATACATAATTCGAATTTATGGACAGCAATGATGTAGTAATAACTTCCCCTTCTTAATAGCACAACAGCCGGAAAACTGGGGTAAAATCCAATGATTTTCTTTGTCTCTCCTTTTCGGTTGGCTGGAAAATCTAGTGGAAATAACTCACGCTCTCCTGCTTTTAATCCCCATCTAATGTTCTCTAAGCCCAAATTATGAATCGTTTTCCCTGAGTGGAGGAAACCCTTTCACTTTTATTATTAAGCCATTGATAAATCAAATTTCCATATCCTTCACACAAAAAAAAGGTAGCCAGATTGCGAAAAAGAGCTTAAAATTAATTGAAACTGTATCCCTTTTTTTTATCAGCTGGACATAAAGGTAAAAATTGCATAATTGGGCAAAATTTCGCTTTAAACCAACTGCGAGCGTAATTTGTGCAACATTTAAGCTGAGTTTATGGCAACTCCCTCTTCGGGGGCGAAATAATACGCTTTTAATTGCATTTTTAGCGCTTCTCAGTTGGCAACTACAATTTCAATGGCCCAAAACTGTTAAAGCCAAGTCTGCTGCTGCCGTTGTAGTTGCTTTTGTTTGGCTTTCATGCACTGCAGACTTTGTCTGGCCAATTTAAATCCATTTTGCATTTGCATAAAGCCAGCAGAGGGAAAGGGAAAGGTCCCAAAAAAGCGGTTGGCCATTTTTACTTATTTCAACTGCAACGATTTCTGACTGGAATAAAGTATATATATATATATATATATATATATATATATAAGGAGGAGGTCTGGAAGTCTCCAAGGAAATGTTGTCGTTTGCGTCATTTGCATCGGAGCTTCAGCACAGCACAAAATGCACTTTATCAACTACTTGCAATCTTCCAGAAGGATGTCCTGTCCTGGCTTTCAGTTCGCCTTCCTTGCAGGGACGACTCCCTGCCTGCACCGCAGCAGTAAAAGAAAAATGGCCAAAAATATGATTATTTGCGGCGATTTATTAGCCGCAATTTAAATTCATAATTCCAAAGAGAACTTTCGTGCGCTGCAGGAAAGCAAAATAACAATCAAGGAAAAAAATATAAAATAAACTACGAGGAGTAAGTAAAATGGGAAATATTAAAGGAAAAAGAGCTCGCTCATTGTACAAATGTATATATAGACAGGCTAATCCCGGAACGACGTCTGTCTGGGTCTGCAAACTGCAGCTTAGTCGCATAATTGGCAAAAAAAAAAAAAAAAAACTGCACAAGCTGTGACATCGATTTGCAATTTCCATATACGGCAAAAGGGAGGAATGTGTTCCTGTTGCAGCAGCAATTAGGCAAACTACACTACTTGCAACACTCTTTGGCACAGAGCAACTCGTGCGGCAATTAAAAA
This sequence comes from Drosophila kanapiae, assembly GCA_008042475.1. Lineage (NCBI taxonomy): Eukaryota > Metazoa > Arthropoda > Insecta > Diptera > Drosophilidae > Drosophila > Drosophila kanapiae. Next base: position 165,785 of record VNJM01003350.1, read on the forward strand.
CGAGTTGCCAGCAATTCAGACGTAACAAATTAAAGCAGACGCAGACAGGATCAACTGCAACTGCATGTGCAGCATCCCCCCACAAAAAGGGGTTGCAACCCCTTGGTTATTTTTCAGAGAAAATAAATATACAAAATGATTTTGCTTTGAACTAAAGTGAGGGAAAGGACTGCAAAAATAGTTACCTAGCTTTGGTAAATACTTTAAATTTCACAAAATATTTAATTGGAAGTTAAAAATCCCTGAATATTGTATAATTTATAGAAAAGGACTCATCCAAATTATACCTGATTCAGGATACAAAATTTAGCTGCCAAAAAATTAAACACAATAGATTCGGGCAGCTGGAAAAGACTTTAACTTGATTTGCTTTGTTTTCGGCTTTTTGTTCAACTCGATTTGATGATCTTCCATTGTTTGCTTAGTCCTTTTTTTTTTGTTCCAACCAGATCCTGACTTCTTGAACGATAGGAAAAGGGTGGAAACAATGACAAGAGGCGGTATACCTTTAAGCAGCCTAAACCTGCGCAGTTGGAAATTGCGTCTTCGGATCAGAAATAAAAAGGAGCGAAAAAGGGGAATCCTTGTTAAATGCGCAGTTTACTCGAATTAAGATTGACACAAGCTTGTCGAAAAGTGCGTAGTATTGCCGCAGGCCTCTGAGTGACAGCCCCATAAAGGACTCGACACCGCAGATAAGCCAACAGGACGAAAACAATCAAAGTGAGACGCAAATAGAAACCGACACTAAGCAGCAGGATTTTTTGTTGGGAAGGGGTAAATCCTAAAGGGCAAAAGAAAAGAGGGGAGTCAAACGACGTGGTTTGTTCACCTTTTCAGCTCTAGCGAACTGAAAGCAATAAAAGCATACAAATTCAGCCATTGTTGGCCATCGCAGCTAATAAAATTTGCTCCGGCCAAAAGAAACATAAAGCCAGCAGCAAAAACAGAAGCTGCATGTAAAAAACAAGACCATCAATGAGAAAGTGCAAGGTGGGTTTGTATAATGGAGAATACTCTTTCTGAGAAAGAAAGCTGAAGTAAAGGTAATACTTGTTCACTTTCTTAGGCTTTTTGATCTCTGGAAAAATGTATAATCACCTTTTGAATAAAATATATACCTTTTAATCCTATTTCAAACTTATAGATTCCTTCCTTTTCTAAAAAAAAATCCTAATTTAAGAAGGTGCCAGCTGTAATTCTCAAAAAAATGTAATTTAAATCTAAACAACTAAAAAATAATAATATAACATCAATCTCCTTAACTCCCATTTTTCTTGGACGTTGATGTACTACCGTCTTTGCGACACCAAGCACGTGCTTGTTAGGGTTAGGTGTTATTTAAAAACCCAAATACCCCCAAAGAGTGCATAAAATAGACAACACGTCGTATGAGCGATGGCTAAAGGTACTCCTGGTAACGAATAGAAGAAACTGCTGGCTCTGGCAACTAATAAAGTTTTTTCCCCCCTTCGAGTTGGCCAAGTTAATGCAGCGGAACTTCGTTTCGGCCATTTCGCAGTGTTTTACAACTCTTTCAGGGCAATGCACATTCGCCATGTGCTGCTGCTCCTGCTGCTGCAACGTGTTTATTAAGCGCATTTATGCGTTGTAAATAAAAAGCAAAAAAAAAAAATTTACGCGCTCAGGAAATTGCATTTCGCACTGAGAAGAGAGCACTGGGAGGAATAGTGACACAATTTGGTCTATAAAAGTTTTGAATGGCCGCAACGTGAGCAGACTACGCCAAAGGTGTGTCTGCTGTGTGTACTTAACCCCCTGGGAACTATGGCTAATTTTACAACAGATCCATAAAAATAATGATATATGTATATGCTTCAGCATTGAATCAAAGTAATTTGCAGGCGATGAGTTGCGATGAAAAACGCATAAAGCCTATCTGATCTAGATAATAATTAATGTTTCCGTTGATGGCTATTAAAAATTAAGGCATGTTGAGTGAAAAAGTGAGTGTAAAAGACTGGAGAAACTATTTTTAGTAGACTTGATTACGAATATAGTAGGATAATCTAATTTTACAGGCAATAAAAAAGGTTAAAGAGCACAAGCCAAGTGCAATATGTTTTTTGTTTATTTTAAAATTCATTTCTGAATATTTAAAAATTTACTCAATCTTTTAAGGCCATGATTCACCTGAAACTGACTTAAAACTATTGCCAACTCACCCGAGAATAATCTCCCCGTTCCTTGTATAAACAAAAAGCGTTAACTCACCTGCAAAGAGAAAGAAAAACATATGAAATTAATATCAATTAAAGGGGATTTGCTTGTTTTCTGTGTGTGTTTTGCGAGAGAGGAAAATGAAAATTTAATTACACTTGCGTCCAGACACAAGCCCACATAAGGTCAGGCTAGCTCAAAACGAGCGGGAATAAAAACCAAAATAATGAATAAGAAGGAGGAACGCAGCCAAGCTCAGTGAAAGTTTTGCCTCGCAAAAAGGACTTTCCCCAACAGACACCGGCACATGAGCTCGTAACTAACATAAACTCTTTTTTTCTTTTTTTTTTTTTTTTTGCCTTGCTATAAATGTTTTTTGCCATGAGGACGGACGACGATGAACCATCATCCATTCTCTGGTCTGTTCAGTGCCCATTTTGTCCCAGCGGCAGGAGCAGGAGCACCTGCAGCTTTGCCGAGGATTCTTTGTCTGGGCGAGCGTCATAAATATCACATTTGTGGCAGACACATATACCCATACATGTGCATTAAAACCCATATATAGACGCCTTTATACGACTGCAAACTTTCGTTGGCATTGTGCTGCATAGAGCAAGGCGCATTTGCCGCATTTTATGAGGTGCAAATAAAAAGTTTGCCATAAAAATTGCCATAGACATGTGAACACAACTCAGGGAAAAAGCTTAGTGTACACAGAGAAAATAATGGGCATGTGAGGTACGGCACTAGTAAAGAGTTCACTAAGAAAAAAGAGGGGGTTTATTTGCTATTAAAAATAAGGTATAGAGCTGAAATGTTATTTTTAAGTATCTAGAAGAAGGAAATGCAGGTTTTACTGCGGAAAAGTGATGAGAAAATATAATTTATGGTTTCTTGAGATGGAGCACTACATCAAAATCTAATTAAAATCAATTTTCCATAATTATTATTTGTTTAAAATGGAAAACTCATACATATCTGTGCACAAAGAAATGAAAAGTATTATTTACTTAAATTTATTAATAACAAATAATAGTTATATACTTTAAACATTATTTACTTGACAAATAGCCAGGATTTTAAATAGTTTCTTGTCAAATATTTGATATATTTTCTTAAATATAATAATATAAATATTAAATAAGTATTTATACATTTTTCTTCTGCGTGTAAGACGGCGCGTTGGGCGTAGCAGCTAAACTAAGTAGAAAAATGCATGTCTGGCACACTGGAGTGTGTCTAACAAGCAATCGGAAACACGCCAAAGGAAGTCGGATACTTGCCTCACACGCCCTACCCCTCGCTGAGAAGAGTATTTTTCTCTTTTGCCCCGTCATTTCCGCGAGCTTAAAGCAAACTGAAGAGCTTTAATTAATTCTGGAAATGGGCAAGCAAAAAAGGGGGAATGGTAAAGGTAAAGGTAAAGAAAAACGCACGTCAGGCACAGGTGCAATTTATACTTATATTGTGTGTGGCACTCTCTGGAAAGCAGTGCCTTGAAACAATAATCCTTGACAGAGGAGCGCAGCGCATTTATTATTGAACTATTCCACGGCCAAGTCAAGTGGAGTCGCTGCTGCCTGCTACGTGCTGAGCGAACTAAAAAGCCAGAAGATGGCAAAATAAATCGGGAAAGGGGAACCACCGGCTCGCGTGTGTGTGTCAACGACATTCCACATTCTCCCCCCATAGAAACGAAATTGAAATTGATTTGCAAGTTGATCTCCAGCATATTAAATAAAACAAAAACTTGAGTGGAGAGCTGGCTTAAAATAAATTCACTCCACTCTCTGGCATATTCTTCTATTATTTTTTCATCATTTATTTTATTAACAAAACGACAAGGCACATGTGGTTTGGGTACGGATAAAATCTCTCCATTTAATTGGCAAAGTAAACAGAATGTAATTAGGGGAACAAAGTTGGTCTGCAGTTGAGCAAATCGAATTAGTTTCGTTTACATTGGGGATTAGGTGTACTTAGTAGGGGAGCGCGCAGGTGCCACATAAATGCTACTCAGAGGAAGTGTGCGCAGAACTTCAACTTCAAAATCGAATTTTCCTGCAGAATTTTATCAGCGAAAGGTCAGTCTTCTTTTTGTGTGTGTGCAAGAGGTGGATGTGGGTGGCACTACAAATTTCTTATGCACACAAAACTAACAACAAAAAATAGATGAGGAGGAGGAGGTAAGGTACGGAAAGGTAAGCACTTGGCGAGTCTATGGCCCAGACACTTGAGTCGGGTCGAGCAGCTATAAAGGTGACAATAACTTAACGAGCAATGAACTCGGTTGTTGTAGCCTGCCTGTTCTTGATGAGCAGCTAGCTTGTTGTTGTGCACGGTAAAAAATAATATATTAATTGATTTATAATACTTAAAAAAGGTTAAGGAACAAAAAACTATTTTTAAAATATTTGTAAGGTTAAAAAACCAAGAGTTATTTATGTTTGAACTACACAAGTTTATAATTTATCTAATCACACAATTTTTACAAGTTCCCATGAACATTTCCAATATATTTTCTATATTCCCAAACATTTTCAATATATTTTCTACATTCCTAAACATTCTAATACCATTCATACACTTGTAGTATAATTTTTCAATAGAAAAGTGTAATTTCTTTCGGTGCAACTCTTTTTGTAACAACTTCTGTGACCGGCGACGCTTTTGCAAGGAAGTGCCACTAAATTGTGGCAGATAACAACTACTAAAAGGCATGAGGCAGAAAAACATGGAGACAAGAACAGCATGTGGTCAGACCTGGGTCTTCCTCGCCAGCCATTTCCCTTATTTTTGTGTTGCCCTTAAAGTACCAGCCTGTTGTTCAACTTTTTCCCTCGTTTTTTTTTTTTGTTTTTTGGTGTTATCTTTGAAGGCAGCCAAAGAGTCCTGAATAGGAATCCCTCGCATTTTGGCTGGTACAACAGTGCGTATGATGAATGGCAGTTGAACTACCTGAGCTTCAGCTGCTGCCCCCCGTTTTTTTATTTTTTTTATTTGTTGATTAGCACGTGTGAACTGAGAAGCGATGAAGCAGAGAAGAGACAACGAACCCGAAACGAAGAGCCAGGAGCCAAGAAATGAGCTGCTGAAATGGCAATTTAAGTGACTGTCGACTTGAAGTGAAGACGGAGAGAGAAAGGGAGAATTTGCTGTTTGCCAGATGCCAGGATAAAAGCTCAAACACACAAACACAACAGGCCACTCCCAACCGGAATACTCGAAACACACCAAATGCGAAATATTCAAACACAAAAGGAGCAGCCAGCTAAACCTGAAGATGAACAGCAATAAAAGGGATTAAGGATATTATTAAGTCGATTCAGATGTACTCTGAATAGTTATCGAAGTCGGAAGTAGAGGTGGAAAAACATCGATATTCAAGGGCGATTTATCGATGGTTACATCATGGTTAACTCCAATACTTTTCCATCTCTAGTAGTAATTATTAAAAAGCATTTTTTTTTGAAACGTTCGTATAAATAAATAATAAAACAACAAATGATTATTAAAGTTGAAACAAACCAATAAATAAAAAAAAATACACTTAATTTCCATCTCATAAACACCACATAAAATCAACCAATATAAAAAGAAAAAAGGTAAACTGATAGTGAAGCTAAAAGCAGCATGAAATCTTCAGGTTCACAGTCCAACGCCTCTATCCTCAGCTGCCTTGCAGAGATGCCATCCCCCACAGCTCATTCCGCATTCATTCACTCATTCATTCAGTCATTCATGATGGATGCACTTTCAGGTGAGAGGCACAAGCTGGAAATGCATCAAAGTGGAAGACGTCGCTCAAGTGGAAGCAGCAGGAGCAGCAGCCAGCAATGGTAGTGGAAAAACTCGTGGAAAACCCGTGCCACAGCGTGGTGAGCGAGGGGCGAGAAAAAGTCATTAAAATCGCATAAAAGTGCGCCCAGGAAGAGAGATCCAAACACGGGCTTTGACACGGTCGGTCACTGGCCAGAATGATTAATTGTTCTACCAGCCAGAGGTTTCCCCCTCACCCTGGTTGCTTTTTTTTCCGCAGTGACCTCTCTTCCCTTTGATTTTTGTGCCGCAGTTCAGTATCAAAAAGTCGTAAAATCTCCTCACCTCAATTTATATTAATGACAAAAGTGTTTGACAAAATCATTAAACGTGCGCAAGCTTACAAAAAAAAAAATGTATAAATAATTATAAACACCCCGAAAAAGGAATATTTAAATAATAAAGACGAGTTTTTTTTCACATGTCCAATGCTTTTTTTTAATAACTTTTGTGGCCGCGAAATAAATGATTCAGACTGAAATGTAAACTGCTCCCAGGCGCTCATTAATTTCCCGCAATTCCCCCTGCTCCAAACGACTTATTTGGGACAGGGGGAAAAACTCTGTTGAATATCATTGTTCTCCTTCTGTTTTTTTCTTTTTGTTTTTTTTGTGAAAAATCATCTACGCTTTTTTCCTAAAGTGTTTTTTAAAAACCGCAATGGCAATTCCCCCCGTCCGTCAGACATGAACATGAACCATTAATCATCGGCAAATGTAAGCGGCAGGCAAAAACCACAGCTTGTCGCAATAGTTTTTATATATTTTTTTTGGGGGGGAAATAACATATTTATATGCATTATATATACCTTCCTCAATCTTCACCCGCAATCGAAATATAAAAAAAGGAAAATAACTCTCACTTTCTTTCTTAAATTAAATGAGTGTCGCGTTCTCCCTATATATGTCACTCACTCCTCTGTCACTTGCAATTTTTCATTAAGCGAAATTAAACTGCAGACAGTGATGATGGGCAAAAAATTGGATCGGGGCAAGAGAAAGAAGTGCAAACATTGAAAAATGAAAACTCAAATACAAAAAACAGAAAATTGCCAACCAGCCAAGAGGAACAAAAACTTGACATTAATCATTACAAGCGCAGACAAAGAGCAAGCCAACTGAAGGGGAAACCAGGGAAGATTGTCGCGTGTGTAGTTTTCTTTTTTTTACTGTCAAGCATATGGAAAAGGAAAAATGATAATGATTTCTAGTTGAAATAACAGTAAGGAGCCTTAATCATAAGATTGAAAATTGAATGCAGATATTAAAAATGATATTATAATGATGAGGTACTTATAAATACATTAACAAAATGCGAAACATATAACACATCTTATAAACCAGTCTCAAGTCATATTAATAATTTCCCTAAATGTTAAACTCTCTCTAATTATGCTTAAAGTCTTTTATGAATATTATCTAATACTCATAATTAACCAATATAAACATCACTTAAAAGTGTATTAAATTAGCATCGATAATGTTTAATGCATGAGTTGCCATTAGAAGATCATATATTACTTTTAAATTTATAACTTTCCTGAAATTCCATATTTAATATGGCCATAAATTCATATATATTATATATTCAGATATAATTTATTAGCCAAAAATCCAAATGGCATTGCTAATTAAAAGGGGAATTTCGCATAAATCGAAATACCACGAAAAGCCTGATTTCGTTACTCTTTTCGCACAATTAAAATATCTTTCTGGCAACATTCTCCTGAAGCGAAAGATTTCTGAAATTCCTAGACGAAATTTTCGCCCTCCGAATCGAGTTATTCATGGGTCAAACCCGGTGGCAAACTCATTGGGAATTCAACGGCGCCTGGCGCCTGCCGCCCCTCCGTCGGTTCTCCACTCATTTTTACGGGGACGTTAAGCGCAGCAATTCCAACGCCATAAAGTATGCCATAAAAAGCCAAGTATTTCAAAAATAGACAAGGATAGGCCCGAAAGGACGACAGCACGCCCCCCAAGGCGGCACGCCATTAGTCGCCACATTAGTCATGGGGGATTTTCGGAGGCGCACAAAGTCTTTTCCACGAAACTTTCTCAATTTTCCCCAGCAGCAGCTTCGGAGCCTCGCGGTCGCCGGTTGTCTCTACACCCGCTCTGCAAAGGACATTAAACCCGTGTCGGCTCCTACAGGAAATTCTACGCAGGCGCCATAGGCATCGGCTCCTATACTCGACGAGCTTTTCCGCAGCGAGAGAGCGAGTGAGTGGAAAATGCCGAAGCCGGCCGGCATTCTCTCATTTTCCCATGGCCATGGCCGTGACAATGGCCCTGGCATTGAAGTGCCATATGGCCCAGCTCCTCCTGCCTGCCCGCCTCCCCATTTTATGCTCTCTGAATGGTTGTCCTTGCACTTGCCCTTGCGTAGGCGCAGGATATCAAGGCTTCAATACTGCCCCCTTTTCAGCTCGCTTTTTCTTTTCATGTTCAACCTCTCGGGCTGTTTTTAAGGGGGGCGGTAAAAGGAAGCAGCCAAAGGAGGCGATGTTTTTCATGCTAATTTTCATATTGTGAGAAAATGTTGCCCATCAATTTGGTATTTACTTTCTGCTAATAATGTTGATTGGAAAATATTGTTTTGGTTTTTATGAAGGTGGCTAATAGAGCTGGAAAAGTATCGAAATTATCGATGTTATTTTATGTGTAAACATCGATATATCGACCTTAAACATCGATGTTGTTTCAGCACTTTCCTGCATGCTTTAATAATGACATAAATTTATTATTGTAATAAATACAATAATTACATTAAATATAATTTTTTGAATAATAATCTAAAGAAAGTTTCCTTAATTTTTCTGTATGGTATATCTTGGTAAAGTAATTATATTACAATAGCATTTTTTTTTTTATATTTCCCAACACATTTTCCGTTCTAAAATAGGTCATTAAGTTTTCTTTCTTCTAATAAATATTTTTGGCACCTAATTACATATTCCTTTTCCCAATAATTACCATGTTTCTCTGCCTGTAAGGAGCCTCTCCTTTTGAATGTTAATAAACTTTGCCTGCAAACTCGAGGGCGTGCGCAGGCCTATACCTCCGCCTATACCGCCTACATACATATCCCCTCTCTCTCCACCCCCATGAACCTGAGCTTTGCCGGGTGCTTTGACCTTGTCCTTGCACCTATCTCCCGCCTGCCTACCGCCGCCACGCCCCCTTCCGCCTCCTGTGGGAGTTATTTGGCAAATGTGCGGCACGCAGACTTTCTGACCTTCCCCCCACCGAAAAACCAGTCTGACGCATTTATATATTATTCAAGGCGAAGGTCGCAACAGAAAATGTTTTGGGAGTGGGAGGACTTAGGAGGAAAAACTGCCTGCTATATATGCGTGGGAAAATCAGTGTTTTTTGAGGGGAGAGACAGAGCGAGAGAGAGAGAAAGAACATCAGCTTTAAGTGGGATTTTATGGCATTCGGTGTAGACACAATTTAATATTGGAGGGGAATACAACAAAAAATAAAAATAAAAAATAAATACGGTAAGGTGTCTGAACCTGCTGCAGCACAGACAATAAATAGCCGGGGTCCTGGGCAATAAAAGTTGATATTCCTTTCCCTTTTCGTGCCACCCGCCGTAAATATTTGATATTTAAATTTGGAATTTCGTTGTATAAAGCCAAGGATAGGTCGACGCGAGGCTTTGTCATAAAATTGATTGGTTTCTCGGCTGCTCCTGCGACTGCTGCTGCTCCTTGTCCATTTTCAGGTTCAAAGCGCATTTTCAGCGCTCTTTCTTCTTTCTTTTATATATATTTTTATTTTTTTTCTTTTTGCTGTTGAGGCTGTCGACAGGTGTTGGAACATGGTCGAAACTGCTCAACGAAGCGGAGTTGGCAGCCAGAAAAAAAACACAATATATGTATATTTGGGTAAAAAAATAAAATAAAAAAACAACAATTGCTCAATTGAACGAGGTCAGTGGCTGGACGCAAGCGAAAAGTTATAAAAGGGAAAAGGAAAAAGGAAATGGAAGTGGCAGTGGAAGTGGAGTTCAGGCTGCCACTGCAGCTGCTGTTATTAAAAACTTTTCGCCTAATTGGCAACTTTGTAGACAGACGCCGAAAAACCGCCAAGAGAAGCATAAAAATTTGACCAAAAAAATTGATAAAGTCAACTAGGGAAAGGATGGGCTAGAAAGAAGGAGATTTGCAAGGCTTAAAATACTCTAAAGATGATCTGGGATTAATTTAATTAAAAGAAACATTAAGTAAACATGCATAACTTTAAAGAATACGTTTTAAAACTAACCTTTTCTAAATGGATGAACTATATACTATACTATAAGCCCTTATTTATATAGGAACTTGAAATATAACAATAAAACCTCATGGAATTATAATAACAAGCAATTCTTTACCCTTTAGCATTAAAATCTACCAACCAAAATATCATAAAAACCCCTCAAACAGTCTGCTTAAAAAACGCCACAAAAAAAAGAGCAAATCGAAACTAATCTCCGACCCAAACCCATTGAGGATGCAAGTCCTTGGCAAGTTCACTTTGATAATGGCCAACATAAAGTCAGCTTAAGAACCGTTATGACTGCAACACCAGCAAATGTTGCAAGTTCAAGGGATACGAAAAAAAAGGAGGGCAAAAATATGTATGGAAAGCTAGGGAGTGGGGAGGCAGACAATAGCCAACTTGTTCTCTCTTTGATTTTATGGCCAGAAATTGGTAATTTCAAGGCACATCGGATAAAACCAGATGAGGCGAATGGGGATAATGACGTTGTCCCTGTCGTGCTGCTGCTGCTGCATGGGAATGGTCGATAAAAAGCATTTTACCGGCTCAGAGCAGCTCAGAAATATCGTTTCGATTATTTGGCCATAAGCTAGAGCCAGTCAACGATCGTGAGGGTTATCGTTGGTAATATGTTTTCATAATAAGAGGGAATAAAACTATCACCGTCTTAAGTTGTATAATTTAATATTTAAGGATTATCACACCCTTCACCAGCTTATTAAATTATAAAAAAAGGCCCTGAATTCAACTGCAATTTAAGTGTTTTAAATGCACAATTAACGTTTTCCCATTTAGTTTTGTTTATGCGCCGGCTGGCCTTGTTGTTTTTGTTCGTTGTTTGTCGGTCGTCATGACAGCCGAAAAACATTAAATTTATTTTTTTGCAAGACCTACGACAGGCGAGAAGAAAAAAATTACTTTGAATTTTTCAATGTGCAAGCTGCTGTTGCTGCTGCTACTGCAAACTAAACAAATTAAGCAATTTATTTTCATTAACACAAATAAAACTAAAGAAACATTAATTTGCTGCCCTCAAGCGTGACCACGCCCCAAAAACAAAGAACGAGAGAAAAAGTTTTCAACTTGAGGAAAATTTTAATTGAATTTCGCTCACACATATGTGTGACATGGAAAACCAGCTAACAATTACTAGAGAAAAATGTAACATAAATCAAAGTCAAATGGGGGAAAACATCGAACAACATCGGTACATTAAAATCCCCAGCAAAACTAAAGCCGAACTAAGGAGATTTATAGGCCAGAAATGGGGGTGATGTGGTAGTTGTAGGTGTCTCCGCGCATTCAGTCTGGCAAACTTTGAGGGTGTAGAGCGGTTTTTAGGAATTATGTCATCGCTAGCAATGAAATCGATTCAATTAAAATGTTTTTGCGGGGCACAAAAGAGGGGCGATTGCATTAGGGATGGCAAAATAATCGATTTGTTTATAGAGTTTCGATAAATTAATACGATTATTATATTTTTATGATTTATTTAAAAAATACCTTAAAGAAATGTTCCAATTAAATAACAGTTTCTTTTTGATGCGATAATTAATCGATAGAATCGATACTTTCAAGTGAAAATTATATGTTTCGTTCCTTTGAATACTAAAATCGATTATTATACATTTAAGTGTTACATTTATTTATAGTTTATAATAAAAACGCATTCCTTTCGATAAATATTTATATCGATAAATCAGAAAATAACACTTTCAAGAGTTATTTTTCTAGAAAAGAAATTATCTTCTCTACTAAATGAATCTGGTGCCTCCGAATTACAATAATTTTCAATAAGCCTCCGTTGATTGATATTCCACAGCGCACAATTAGACTGCAGTTGCTTGGCTCTCGACATCTCTGACACTTGAAAACGCTCAACAACAACGAATACGACGACGACGATGATGATGACGATGACTATAATGATAACGATGATTGCCGTGGTGATGATCGTCATTAGCATCGGGCAACGGACATTATGTCAGTCAGGCAGCTGTCATACAGCCAGTCAAAGTTGTCTGTTCGTTCCCCAGCTCAATTGTCCGGACTTGAAGGCAAACAATCCCCGAAATTCACTCAAACAAATGAAATAAAATAAAGTAAAATAATGTACATATAAATTACATTTTCAGACTGCAGACTGCACCTCATCCTCATCGGTTTCATTTTATTTCTCTCTCTCCCCCTCCATTTTGGCCAATTTTCTCTCTTCAAGGCAAATGAAGCGTTAAAAAAAAGGAGGAAAAGAAGCGAAAATAAAAAAACAACAGCAACACAAAATTGCAACCCGTTGCGGTTCAGTGGCACAACGGGCAGCTGCAATTGCAACTGCTACATACACATCAGCAGCGTAAAATAATTCCAGGCCGAGCCTTAAAAATTTCAATTAACTTTCGAGCGAGAAAACAATGCCAGAGAAATGCGGAAAATTGTTTGGCGAAAATAAGTGATAAATATGTTAAATCGTTGTCGAACCATAATGGAAACTAAAGGGATTTTAAACGTTAAGCAGAAAAGCCGTCAACGAATTATAAAAATATGAAATTGAAGTCTACCAAATGCATGAAATAATTATAGCCAGAATTTATAACCGTATTCATTTGGGCAAAGTTAATGAAAATGTAATTAAATTTACACAGATTGAATGGCATAATCGGATTGACAAATATTTAAATTACCAAATTTGTGACATTTAAAAAGTCATTTAAATAATAACATACTTATTTTGACCATTCTCATTAGGTAAATTTAGCTGAAAGCCTGTTCGAAAAATGTTTTAGACAAACAATCAATTAAGTTAGATAGAATAAATAAATATTTAAAATAAAATCGACAAGGAAAGCAAATTGACAAATGTGATTAGATAATTTTTTAGTATCTGTGAAATTTGGCAAGCCCATGAAAAACGCACTGAACTTAACTGGCTTTTAAAACCATGTCGCATCATCGCATAAACATTTCGATTTAAGTGGAAGCTGAATTGAAATGTCAGTTAAACTCAGGTGACCTTGCTGCACTTTTAGCCATTTAAACATTTTCGATTTTTATGTTCATAAAGGCCTCGAATCGGACGACTTGGGGGCTCCAACACCTCCATCGCTTAACTAAAGTACAGTGGAAGCTGTGAAGAGTGAACTTGAAGTTGTATCTATAATAATTAATTCAATTTAAAGCTAGGGGTACTGATGATTACATTTACGATATTTAATATCTTACAAAAAAGGGTACGCAGATCAATTAATATAGTTTTTAAAGCTTCCCTCCATCCTAATATTCACTGTAAATTATAAACAAAGCCACACTTTTGTTGTCTTACACATACTGCATATATATCCATTGGTATTTGTACGACTTTTCGTGTGTGTGCGCGATAAATCTAAATGAAATCATAAAAAATTGAGACGCGAGACAACCGGAGTCGATGTTTTTTTGTGGGTGTGAGATTAACTCAAGCGGAGAAAGAGACAGAGAACCGTCGAAATAAAAAACAGACAAACACTGCTGCTTTTCTCACTCGACTGTTATTGTTATTATTGTTGTCGATTGTAAACAAATGCTTAATTGTTGAATGCAAATGACGCTGACTTTTTGTATTTTTTATGTTCTTTATTTTATTTTATTTTTACTCTCTGTCAGTGTGGGCAGACTTTCAAGTGTTTGTGTGATTTTTTTTTTTTTTAGGTTAAATAAATGTGCGTGTATGCGGTATAAGTAAGTGTTCGTGCTTGTTAACATCACAAGTCAATGCATTTTAAATTTGTTTAATGCGCGCCTTTTTAGCATTTGCGGTTGTAATTATCGCAACCAACGAGAGTTCACTGTGGAGTGAGTCAGGCGAAATTGTTTGGGGGGGAAATAATGTGTAATATTAACTGTTTACTTTCGAAACAAACAAGCCAGCAAGTTAAATATTCCAATAACAAAGGGATAGAATTTTGCAAAAACCAAAACAACAAGTTCGGAGGTTCAAGAGGCCTTTAATGCCCTTTAAATGTTGTTTATAGATTTTTGAAACATTTTTTTCTTACACTTCCTTTATAAATATTTTCAAAATCTTCCTGTAATGTTTCTATACATTTTAATAAGATTTTCTGCTGTCAACTCCACTGTGTACAAAGAGCTAATCGATGTGATAAAGTAAATGCTCAATATGAGATGACGGACAGGACAGAACGCGGGACTTGTTAAGATGTCACCTTTCCCCCTACTTACTGGTTACCTGTTGCCCCTAATCCTCTTCGCCGTCGTGGTTGACATTTGGTTTTCGCTGTTTATGGAAGGCAGAAAATCCAAGGCAAGTTCAACAACATTTCAATGTCGGTCGCTGGGTCTACTGTCTTCTGTTCTCAGTCCCCCTGTCCCCCTGTCTCTTCTGCACTCCGGTGCCCCTCTCTTTCAATCATTCTCAATGTCTGTCAGGACATGTCTTCGTCTCAGTCTGTCCAAGGACGGCGCCGACATTATCCTGTGCCTGTCTCAGCCAGGCGGCAAAACTTAACGACGGGAAATGCGGGAAAATCACCTAAACACACACACAGAGAGAAAGAGAGGGAGAAGGAGAGCGAAAGAGACATAACCGCAATAAGTTGATGAGAAAATTGAAATTACATTTTACCCCACAAAATGCCATTCAGAATTGGCTACCGAAAAAGGACCTTCTAAGCCGCTGGGTCAATGAACTGTGTTTAGGGATCAGTGGACAAGACACAAATGCGGTTAAAATTGTAATAGGTGGGCTTTGTAAGTTAGGTTTAATAAAGTTTTCAATTTCCTAAAGCCTTAGTTAATGTAATATTTATTAAAATTAAGGTTCTGTGGCATTAAGAGACCTACTTTGAAGAATACATAGCATTTAAAAAAATACTTCTATACTAAATAAATTAATTATAGTTTCAAGTATTTAAAAACTCCCCCAACTCCCTTTTTAAAACCCACAATATGCTCTTATGAATTTTCCCCCACAACTGTATTTTGTCTTTGCTTATTAGAAATATGTTTTTGTCACTGCCTCGAAGGCATTTAATTAAGCTTAGCAACAGACAACAAGGACGGGGGCCAAGAAACTGTGTGGAAAAGACACATACAAAGGCAGCAGAAACATAATTATTCATTTTCATTGCGCACTTTGGAGGCACTTGAGCAAATTTTGTGCAATTTGCACCACGCAAAAGTGCAGAAATTGAAATAAATGGTTGATAAGCAAAGGGGTTGAGTTTGTGGAAGAGAGCTACAAATGGAGTGGAGTAGTGTATGCTTGCAGCAGCAGCAGCCACTGCAGCAACGGTGTCTGCAACATGTTGCCCTGACAATGACTGTCGACGTTTGGCGCCGTCTGGCGAAAACATACACACAGACAGGCAGATCTATATAGTATAAGTACACACGCGGACAGACATACCACAATGCATATCAAATGCTTAAATGACAACAGCAACATCTCCGCCTCCAGCAGCAGAAATATCTGTGATTGCACTGAGAAAAATTGTAGTTAATCTCTAGTAAATATTAATTTTTATAGCTAGTTTTTAACAGGGAAATAATGTTGCTTAAATAATGGTCAATAGTTGATTTCCTTGCATTCTTTGTCTATACTTTCTCCTATCGCAAATACTAACACTAAACTCTAACAAGCACGTGCGTTCTTTTAACAATGGAAATTTCCTCTCATTCCTTTCCAATGCTTTCTCCTATCGCGAGTACTAATACCTAACCCTAACAAGCACGTGTACAGTTGCTTGGTGTCGCAAGGGCCATCTGAGTCGAAGAAATTAACTTTAAAATTAGAATTAAAATTCGACTTCCTTTTGAAGTTCTGGTTCTTTTTCCCTTTGGAATATTTCTTCTAAAAAATCTACCAAACTTTTCTCCCTCTGCACCAGCCACATCTACGTGTGACAACGCTCGGGGGGCTGAAAGCGGCAAATGTGCCGGGAAGGCAGCCTCGAAAGACAGTTACAATAAATGTCATGTTTAAGGCAGTCAAGCGACGCACATCAGTCCTCGAGAAGAAGGGACTGGATGGAACTGCCAGGCAGTAGGAACCAGCAGCAGCAGCAGCATCAGCATCAGCCAAACTCCATCAGCAACATCCGCGCACAATGGCAACAACTTTGGCAAACATGGCCCGAAGCAATGCCACACCACTCGTACCTGAGTGGGCGTAGACAAGTCTGAGACGTAGAGAACTTGTGCATAAATTTACTGGCTTTAATAAAAATTTAAATCCGTTTGGAATTTGTACTGCAATGTACGAGTACCACACTTTTTTTATATTTGAGCGAGGTTTTATTATGGTAGACTGCATAAATTTTCGGGCCTGTCCAGTGGCGCCCCATCAACTGAAATTTTTGTCGGTCTCTGGAATTTTCAGCTCAAAAAATCGCTGACACTTGCAAAGAACGAATGGAAAACTCTTTGGGGGCAGAGAATGTGTGGAGCCATCAATCTGGGGAAGTGTCGCCACTTCAGAGTTCCGAAAAAATGGCAAGGAAATTGAGGAAACAACATTTTGAATACTCTTTGCAAAGGCATTTATGTTCTCAAAAAAATTGTTATAAGTAGTTATAAATAACTTCCTATAGAGAAGTGTAAAAATTATATATTTCCTTACTTTCTTTTATGTCTGCCGACTTATTTTCAAAGGAAAAACTATCTTGCAAAGAGTGTCAGCAAAAGCGGAAAGCAAAACCAATGAGTGCCTGTCGTTTCACCACTTCTACTTTTGACTTTGACAACAAACTCGGGAAAATTTCCGCCACCGAATGCAAAAGGAAATGCCCTGAACAAAAAAAATGATAGCTAACAGCCAGCGGAACATTTATTTATTTCTATTCAAATTTGAAAATTCAGACTGCGATTGCAGACACACAGACACAGAATACAGACGCACATGTGGCGTTGCTCATCAATCATTTATATACGAAAAAGAAAAAACTTATTTTCTTGCTTAAAGTTTGCTCGGCAAAAGAATTCGCTTTGCCAGAGAGACAAAGATTGATTGGCATATTAAAAACGCGGCGATAAATAAAAAACAAACGCCAACCGAAAGTCAAGAAAACAGAGCAGATCTCAACTGAATCATCGGACACACCCCTTCGTAACAAAAATAATAAAGGATTAAGGAAGAGATGAAACAATTAGCAGATGTGCGGACTGAGTCCGAATTGAAGTTCAATCCCCGGCGTTCTGTTAATTATAATTATGGTGCCTCGTCTCGCTGCTTTTTTAGCGTTTATTTCTTTGACACAAATCCCTTGACGGCCAAAATGTCGACAGCTGATTGGGATGAGGGGGTTTCGGTTTAACCCTCTCGAGTCTATGATATGCTGATTATAAAAATCAGCAAGACAACAACCCTTTTGGGCCTTATTGCTCAAATTGCTTGATGATTAACAAGTTGACTTGTTGTTAATTATGACGAACACAACAGACCGACCGGTTTTTCTTTCGTTTCGATCCCCGCCTTGTTTGGCTTTGGGCTTACGGCAATCCTTCGGGCAAACAACAACCAGAGGGATACAGATAGTACAACCGAAAAGTTTTTAAACTTTTCTTTCTAGTTGTTCCAGTTATTTAAGCCAAACAAATCCTAGACAGAAAAGAATTTTATACGCCAACGCGTTGTGGGTTTAGGGATCTGGGGTTGCATGGCATTTTGAATGGCATTAAATATTTATAAATTCAATACGAAATGCAATTCGGAATGCATGCCAAAAAGGAGCGGCGGCGGCAGCAGCAACAACAACAACAAACAGATTGAATTGTAAAGTTTTTAAAAGCAATTCGCTTGCCAGACAATGCTTTCTCACTCACACTCTCTGCCTCTTTCTCCTTGAGGGAGCAGCTGCAGCCACAGATACACGAGATACAAGAGATACAGAGAGATACAGATACAATTTTGGCCACACGCAAAACATATTCAAAGTCCTGCGAGACAGGTGAGAAGGGCAGTTGCCTGCGAAAATCCCCTCTCCATTTCCGTCTGCTACTTATGAAATATTCAAAGGCGCACTCCAAGGATTTCTGCATCGCTCGGATGCGAGCTGAGGATGCGTTATGATTTCATGAGTTCTGCTGACCAGAAGACCCTGCTTAGCCACAATATGGAGAGAAGTTCGCCTTCGTGTAGGTTGCTCTCGCTAATTGCCACTTGAAAACAATCCCTCCCCGTAGCCCCGAATTGTTGCCAGAGTTCAGACTGCGGCTTTGAAATGGGTTTACATACTCGGTTCAGTCGGTTTGTTCGGTTCAATACACCCGCTGCCACAACCACAAATTCAACCGCAAACCCAATCATATCAATCGAAGCAACATTAACAAAGGAGCCTATATATAATCCATAACAATGTGCAAGTTGAAGGGCTTAAGCAGGCTACAACTCAAGAGTGCACAGAAAATAATGTATTTTGTGTAGCATTATAAAGAAATAGTTTAGCATTATAGCAAAACTCTTAAATAAATTATATAATTCTTGATTGACATCTTTTTGTAATATATTTTCTGTATTTGTATATGGTTTCCCTCTTTTATTTTACAGTGAACAATAGCTTACAATTGAAATCAACTTACACTTGGAGCCCATCAATGATACCCCTTCTCATACTCACACCCACGTCCCTGAAGAAATGGTCTGCGTTGGCATTACACCAAAAGTAAACAGAAATCCAAAACAATTCCAAAGGGGATATAGCGTAAAGTATAGGGAAAATAAGAGGAACAAAAACTGAATAAGAGGCGGCGAGATTGAAGGGATAAAAGCAGGCAGACCAAAGACTTTTTCCTCTTGATTGGCTTCCAATGCACTCATTCACAATCGATGATCCCCAAGCACCGAAAGAAATTAATGAAGAAGTTAGGAATTATATACAAAAAAAAAAAGTACATTAATTTTAAATCACACTTTAATACAATTTACAAATATTTTGAGTTAAAACCAAGTTGTTTATATTAAAGAATATTTACCTAAAACTTCCTTTTAACAATATTTTAATTAATTCAAATGTATTAAACATTTCTCTTAGCTGTCAAAGACCTCCTATAACATTGTTTTCCACTTTTCAGCTTATTTCCCTAGCTGCTCCTCATGTGACTGAAAAACTGCTTACACAATGAATATTTTTGTATATTTTTTTAAGCTACATTTTTAAGATTGGTTCTTCCCGAGAATTCTAGCTCAGCCTCCGCAGACCAGCTGGAAATTATCTAATCCAGTAAACAGTCGTCCACTCCCTCCTCCCAATAAGCCAAGGGATATCCAATTGCAAGTTTGCCAAGTCAGGCAGATTTTTTTGTTTGTGTTTCCTTCCAAGAAAGCAAAGTCAGGCACAGAAACTTTGCGGTTTCTCAATGAGTGTGAATAATAATAAGCGGAGTAGCACTGAATGAATGTTTGAGCCAAAGATATATACATATATTATATATATATATTTATGGACAGATATTTATTCATGAACATAACTCACCTTGACTTGATAAGAATTCAAACGAGTCTTTGGCAGCAAATTGAACGACGTAAAGTCCAGGCGACGTGAAAAGATCCCATTGCAGCCAGATGTGGAGCTGAAAGAAATAGACAAGACGGCATAAATATATATTTATATATCTATATATATTAGAGAAAAAATATAGATAAGCGCAATATAAATGTGAATGCAAATTCCTCGTCTCTCTCTCTCTCTAAATAAAAATGTAAATACGATGACAGCTTGGAAATTGCATATGACAAGCGAGCGGAAATTCCTAGAGCTCGAATTCAAGCCGGATGACTTCGGTGATAAGGATTTCCCCTTCTCCAAAATATAAATTGGCTTTAAGCCACGTAACATACGCCAGAGAGCAGCTCCACCTAATCGAATTTATAATGTATAAAGGCGAAAAATAAGCATACTATTATTATGTGACTTTTTGGTTTTATTTCGATAACTCACAGGCCACTCTCGATACAAGAAATACAAGGTTGCTTTGTATAAAAATATTAATTCAAATTTAAATCAATATTTTTCGACACCAATTAGGTTAAATATATATTTTAAATAATTTAAATTAATAAAAAACTAAAGTTAATGTTATAATTCCCAATTGGTTCTAGCTTCTTTAACTGGAAATTGATCTTCAATAAATATCTTTTATTTTTATTTTATTTAAGCTCTAAAAAACTGAACCTATCACTAAAATTCCCAACTGGTTCCAACCTAACATAGCTCACTAAATATGAACTCAAGCCCTCTGGTTAATTTTTAATAAATTAAAATATTTCCATTGCCATTACGCTCTCTTAAGTCCCCATATAACATTTATTTGTTTACTTTCTGAGTATTCACCCGAAAATTTCGTTTTCCTTTTAAATAATTCCATTTTCACAATCTTTCTCTCTCTGACGTCATTGCCCACATAAAGTAAAACGAAATTTGTTTAAATGCCTTAAGAGCTTAAGGCACGAAAGCCAACGTACAAAAACAAAAAATTATAAAATTAAAACAAATAAAATTTAATTTAATTCCGTCAAGCTGAGCTGCTTTTGTTGTTGTTTCCCGGCACGGGGTGCTCAGAATTTTTGTATTCTTTTTCTGCCAGCTTGTTACTGCCTACGGCCAAAGCAAATAAAGTTATCAACAATGCTCAATATAAAAAAAAAAAAAAAAACAGAAAAAAATCAACAACAAAAAAATACAACAACAAAAAATGTGAAGAAAACGAAAACGAAAGCAAACACAAAATGTGCAAAAACGGCAATAAGAAAGAGAGTGAGCGAAGAAACGTCAAGAGACAATACAGTCGAATTTATTTGTTGTCTCGGTCTCAGCTGACCTTGACATTGAATAGATTTTGTTTTGTGTTTCTGAGTCTCTTTTTTTTTTTTGTTTTTTTTTTTTTCTTGTCCCGCTTTTATTAGCATTTATTTTAATTTTAATTTTATTTCTACAGCGCTCTCCCTTGCTCTTATCAGCTCGGCAGGGGGGAGAGTGAGTGGGCGGAGTGCCATTAGCTCATGTGTGGAATTTCAACTTATCTGCCTCAGTTTCGAATTAAAAAAAAAAAGGCAAGAAAAACCTTATCTGGTTGTGGGACTTGAACTCACCTTTTTTTTTCCCCCTGTCATTAGAAATGCTATAATAATACGTTTTATTTATTTACACCTTGGCATCGATTATATAACGTAAACAAAACAGACTAAATGTCGCGTCATTCGTTGTTTCCTTTTTCTTAAAATTAGTCATCGGTTTTTGCTAATCAGCAAAGCGGGGCGAAATTTTGTAATTTATTTTTTTAAAGCAGCAATTACAGGCGGCAGCAAGGAAATTCAATTTTGAAAGGTTAATTAAGCAAACCGTACGAGCATTCCACCCACAAAATGGCCCCTCGTAACCTTCTCCACCCCATCAATAATAATTTCGAGATTCTGCTAATTTGGGCAATATGAATTTTAATTCGAATTTCGTATTGCCAAGCAGCAGAAGCAGCAGCTGGCCGCGCTCTTTATTGTTTGCTTATTGATCGAATCTCGCACTCCAGATCGAGATGTGCACGGCTAATGAATTTTAATGGCCCAAATGCGTTGGCCTTTACGCCGCCAACTGCCTATTATTTTGGCCGGAACACGTGCGCCTTCTTTCGATTATAGAACGAGAAGACGATCTCGATATTAACGATCGAAAAAGTACACTACCCTTCCATATGCGATTCACAATGTGATACAATAAAATCAGTCATCGGTTATGGTTTGTTTATGAACAAAAATATTGTTTTTATGCACCTATTTAATTTGGGCATCGAATTTATGGAGCAAAAAGTAATTATGAATTATTATCACATATAAAACTATTGTATTTAATGGTTTTTTAATTGAGAAACCTAGTGAGTCAAGAAGTATATCGATTAAATTGTGAAATATATCGAGTTATTAAAAAGATTATAGTTTTTAAATATTTTCTGTACATAATTTAATATTTAAAACAATAAAAGAATCTCCTACACAACTACAAAAATATATTGTTTTTTTGGTATTGATTTTATTTTCGATTCTTATATATCGATTACAATCAATACAAAAGTATCAATATTGATAACTCTAACGATAGTACTTGATATTTAATTGGTTTTATTTTAACTACTTGAAGTAGGGTATAAATTGCTTAAATTTTGTGTGTCATTATGAACAAATTTCAGTATTTAACCAGACAATCGTTTCAAGATCTCCCTCACTGACTCATAAGACGGATCCGCCTCCTGTCATCTCCATCTATATGGCCTGTCTGTCATAGAAACAATCGATACTCATTGGTTTAGTGGGGCTGGCCCCGCTCTTCCTGTCTGGACTTTTGTTGATTTCAATTTGGACTTGAATGGAGTTCAACTGAAGTGCAGGGCCAGTGCCAGCAAGCAAGCCAAGCCAGCTGGATATGCCCAAAATTGAAACCGAAGCTGAAGCCAAAGAATTAGAAACCCAGTCCGATGAATGCTGTAATTTATAGGCGGCGTCGCTTCCGTCCGACGGCTGTCAAATTGAATGGGCCGAGTTGAGTTGAGCACCCAAGACAAAGGCGTTTCGAATTAGAATACCAAACATTATCACATGTTCCGAGCAGCTGACTCTGACCTTGGAATGGCCGAAAAAAAAACACACACACAAGCGAAGTAGTGTTGTCGAATTAGCTTTTAAGTAGCCAAGGAATACTTTTCTGGATTTTTGTTGTTTGCAAAAAAATAATAAAGACTAGATCTTACAAAAAATGATTCAATTTTCATATTGAATACTTTTATTCTTTAAGAAAATGGTCTTAAAACTTTTTGTTCATTATTTTCTTGCCAACACTTTGGCCATTTTGTGAAGAGCTGATGATAGTATGAGGTCAAGTACTAATCATACCCTGTAGGGGGTGTGGTATGATTTGGAATGATCGTTTCGGGGTAGGCCTTCGTCCAACAGTCAGTCGAGAGATGAAATGTCGGGGATGGAGGCCAAAGTCGTGCTGCTGCTGTGTGGATTTGCGAGCGGGATGCAGCTTCCTGGCGGTCTTCGAAATATTCTCGTCGATCCTTGGCTTCTGCGTGGGCGAAGGTAAGCGGAGGTAAGCTCTGCTTTTCAATTGATTTTATTCTGCTGATATTTAAACTTGGAACCATATCTATTTACCATCTGCAGAGGGTCACCTGTTCGTAATCGGCCGGTTTGGCTATATGCTGCACTTTATTGGCTCGATTTTCCTGCTGATGAGTAGCTTCTTGGTATGTGATTCGTATTATAGTGGTCACTCTCTGATCCCATTGCATCTTTTGTAGCAGATCGAAACGCTGGTTGTAATCTATTTGGGAACGAATATATTTCACCTAATCTTTTGCACCGCTTTTCTCATTGACTACGCTTTGAGCTGCCAATTCTGCCTTTTGGAAAGCATCCCTGCCTTTGTGACATTCAGTGAGTATTTGTTGTATTATTGGAAATATTTAAATGTTTTATTTTCATACAGTTATCAGCATCTACTTCTGGCTGGTGGCATTTGCCTATTTGCGACGCCTTCAATGGGAGAATAATCCCGAGAACGACGACTAAGGACTGTAGTTTATTCTAGACTTTGTGTATTTTCTAGATTTTGTTTGCATTTTCCCTATTTACTATTTGATTTTGGCCTTAATTTCACACTAATTTGTACATTTTGGCCTTTAATGCCAAACACAAAGAAATAACAAGCTAAAATCGCAGACAAAAGAGCAAAGTTTCGCAAATTGTTTGTCCAAAGAAATATTTTGTATTCGCCTGGAGGAAAATCAAATGAATTGCAGGCAATCAGAACTGCATGGGGTGAGAGGGAGATAGACGGATGGATGGGGATGGAAAACTAAACTATTTTCCTTCTTGGAACCCAATCACTTCATTCCCGGGCAATTTTCAATCACGTGCTAAGTGCTGCCAGACGGAAAAGAGTCGATTTGTCTGCCGCTGCTGCCACGTTAGCATGCAACGGGGGAAAATTCGGAAAGGGGAAAACTGGAGCTGATTTGTGTGCTGCATAATTTTCCGTGCCACAAAAATGGAGAGGTTGCTTACGGGTAGAAGAGGGCAACCATCAAGTGGCAAACTATTTGCCCTATCACGTACAAATTAAAAATGTGAAATGTTTCAATTTCTGCCTCTCGGTCTTCTCTCTGTGCTTTTGCGATTGCCACACAGCAAAAGCAAAAGCAACAATGAGCTGTTGTTTCGACTGCGAGTTCGATATAGTGAATCCCCTTTACTTTCCGATTCCTCGCCGCCTCTGAATGAGGCCCCCACTTCTTCGGTCGCCATCCATCGGTTTATGTAAATTCATTTGCGGTGACTTTGCTTTGGCGCCCAATTAGTTTAATTTATGCAAATACAGCGCGGGCCACTGACAGTGCGTGTCGAAGATGTAAGGCGTTAGAGATGTGTTAAATATATAATATCGATAAATAATGTATCGGTAATGAATATGTAATCGTTATATTTATTGCCCAATTCATGTAATTTAGCATTAAATCATGTTTTTCATTTGTATTTATTTATTTCCTCCGAAGATTGCCCTTATGCTTATGTTCTTCACTGTCTCATCGATGTTATGCATATTTCGAGGCTGCTAAAATTAGATTTGTCTCCAAGCAGCTGTCTCATGTTGATGATTTTCGATGTTTGGCGATATTTCTTCGATCAAACTTTGGTTTGCTTCACTCCAATCTCTGATCTTCAATCTGATCTCATTTCTGCTATTTCTTCGACCCTCCGTTGGATATCTCATCTGCATTTGAATGCAGATCAGACCTTAACTTTGAATCAGTTTCTTCTTCCGATTGTTTTGGCCTCCACGTAAATGTCATATAACTGCGATTCGCAATTAATCTGCGAATTAAAAGAGAAAAAAAGTTCTGTGCGCCGCCATTTACCGAATTTATTTTGCGATTTTATTTCCCAGTACCTGTCCATGCGATTCCCCAGGCTCACTGCCAACTGTCATGGAGATTTGTATTTTCGATAATTCGATTGCGATAGCTGTTATTTCGGCTGTGATGGGTGTGCCACACCTCTGTCAATAAATTAGACGCTGCCCAAAATGCGCAATAAATGCAAAAATAATAATAATAATGCCAAAAGTAAATAGACGAGTAACGTACACAGTTTTCGTGCAATTGCCTCGTCTCACGTTTTTCCCATAAATAAAACTGGCTGTGGGGGCCCCCAACACCTGAAATTCAATTTTAAATATATATATGTATAAAAATAAATAAATTTGGCTATATTTCTTAGTTTGGCGTTGCTTCTGGTTATTGATTAAGTCTGAGACAATCCCACACCGCCCTCAAATCGGTTACGCCCCTTCATTTGTGTTGCCTATCATTTGATTGAACTTTTCCCAAAAGCGAAATGAAATCCCAGAAAAAAGGAGAAGAAAAACTGCAGTAGGCCGAAAACAAAGACAAAGACGAGATAAATCAATGCAAATAGGAGAGTGAGTGGTCATGGCAAGGAAAATAAAACAACACTTGAAATGGCAAAGTTGGCACCGCAAGCGTCGAATCAAACTCGAAATGAGTTTCCATCTTGCACTGAACTCAAGCCCAAATCAAATCGAATGAAAAATATTATACTTTCATTTCTCTGTTTGCCAAATTTTCTCCATTTTTCCAGGCATGGGTGCGGTTTATTTTCAATAATTTTTCCCAGGCTAATAATCCCAATGCACGCACCCAAAACAACAAAATAAAAACAAGAAGAAATAATAAATAAAAAGCATTTAAATCGAATTTTTCTTATCGGTCTTTAGGGAGTGAGAAGAGGTAATGCATTTTCATGTTGCAGACATAAACAAATTACAAAATATATGAAATGCGATAGCTTTTATATGCAATCTCGTCTGCAATGGAAATTAGATACAGTAAGCACTTCAAAGTAAGCACAAAATAAATAAAATGGGACCTCATAAATTACCCTACAAGACAGTGCAACATTTTAGGGTTCAGAAAACAGAGTAAAATAAAAGAAATACTATATTTTCTTATTCCTAGACTTGATCTCTTTTTAAAAATTAAATTATTATTAATTCAATCAAGTTTTTAAAAGCAACAACTTAATTTTCTCGACTTAATTTTTTTATATCGACTGCCAACTGTATTGCAATCTGATCTCAGCCCGAAAATAAAGTGAAATAAAAAAATAAAACATAGTAAAAAACTGACCGCATCGAGATGCAAGATCAGCGGCGAGTGCAAATTGATTAATGGATGCTAAATATTTAAAACATTTTCCAGACTGTGTAGTTGTTTTTACTGCTGTGTAATGCGAAACCATGAAAAGTGGCTGGCTGCTGTTATTAATTGTTGTAGTTTATGCCTTAAAACGGCAACCAGTTTAGCTGAATGACTATCGCATCTGTTCGATCTTAGTAAACGATCTCAAATTGCTGTGGAAAAATGGAAACGAACTTTTAGCTTCAGTTAATTGCGCAAATTTAGCCAAGAGGCTCTGATTTAATCCATGGAAATAGCAAATGTTAATCATGTGGCTTGTGGGTTGTGTCTCTTGCACAGAAAGACAGGCAGACAGACCGACAGACCCTGCTGTTCGTACGAAACAAAACTCATTTCTTGCCACACATACGCCGCCTTTGTTCCAAGTACGAAGCGGGCAAATTAATTAATAAAAATACAAAGCGCGGGGGAAAAGTAATGGAGAAAAAATGAAACAAATCGAAATAAGCATAAACAATGCTGAGCTAATTAAAGCAGCAGCAGCAGCAACAAATGCCAAGCCAGTCCGACCCACATCTAAATAAATGTTGAAAAATTAACAGAAAAAGGGGTATGCTTGATCATACGAATACTTTGTAGATAGTTATGTTTTTTATTATTAAAATGAAAGCATATTAAGTAAAGAAATATTTTAAGAACAATATGTATATACAACATAAAATCCCTAACAATATAGCCAGTATTGTCTTCAATTATTTCCCAGATATATGCTTAAATTTAATTTAATTTAAATTAAATAAAATTATTAAAGAACTACATAAAAGGGAAAACTAAAACTATTTTGTAAGGTATTTTAGGAAGTTGGTTATTCTTTCTATATTTTTTAATATTATTACAAGCTACAAGTCACAAAATGCCTTTACCATCGTATACACCCCTTCGATAGCTCTCCCACTTATTATAAAATAAAAACTGTTGCACTTGAAGCGCAACGTGAAAACATAAATCATGGCAACAAAAAAAAAATCATTTTACAACAATTCCAAATCGGAATCCGCGCGCAAAAGGCCAAATGATTGAGGGGAGGAAAGGCGGCGAGGGGGCGGCAGACAAGCCACGCATGAACTCGAACTGAACCTGACCTGAACTTTAAGCCCAGTAGCAATTGTCGGAGGAGGGCGTGTGCTGTCCGTGCCACCAGCAGCCGACAGTCGCAAATAGCGAAGGGAAATCATCTGAGTGCACAGAGAATAATTCAGAATTTATTATGAAGGATGCGAGGGATTTAGCTTAAGACAAGAAGAAAAGCAAATGAATTTTATAGATACAAAAGGTTATACTCGCATCTAATATTGTCCTTCTTTAAACTTTAAAATTTATGTATTTCTTGGTTTAAATTATCTTCATAAAATAAACGAAACTATTGCCAACTTAAGGGAAATTGTTGCATATACGTAATGTTTGTTTGGAACACCTTAAAAATAATTCTTTTAAAATATATTAACAATATTTTTTCATGTGCTCCAGCTCAGTTGTAAATGTCACTGGGAGTCAAAATCAGGTTGATGAGCTATTGGACACTCGCTGAAAGTAAACTAGTTCTCGAGCCCAGAGGAGCAGCGACCACAGGGCCAGGCAATCTGGGTGCGGTCTCCTTTCCGACACGAACTCAAACTTTAAGCCAAGTTAAGAGTGCAGCAAAAAGGAAAAGGCTTTAATGCTTTTTCTAGAGTGCAAGAAACCCATAAATTAGCCAAGAGTGCGCGCCTGCCTTATCCGTATGCCCGTGTATGCCCGGACGACGTGGTGCTCCATCTGGGTTTGTGGTCAAATAAATAGAAAATTAGCCAGACATTGGCCAGCCAAGCAGCACAAGAAACGTACAAATAATGTGCTGGATGTTGCTGCAGCATAAAGAGAGCAATAACAGCGCAAATAACACAAGAAAACAACACACAGCACATTAGTTGCCATAAACTGAAGCATACAAACATATATATACATATACAGTGGGGAGCAAAATTGAGTACATGTTTGCATACTTCCCATTTCGGAGCGAATTATAAAGAAAACAGTAAGACAAATGGAAAAAAAGTTTATTCTCTTTATTCAATATATAATTGACTATACATTAACAAGAAAAGATCAACGAAGAGGTGCACAAAGAAGAATAGAAAAATTGAAAACAAAAACAACTCGTATGTACTCATTTATGCACCTTTGACATTTTAAACTTCTTATCTGCAAACAAGATCGTTAAATGGAATTTTTAGTAAAATATTAATATTTCGTCCATAAACCTTTATTTTTTATGACGCTTTCCATACGGTCTGGCATACTCTCCACAAGGTTTTCCAAAATTTCTTTGGGTATACGGTGCCACTCCTCTAGCACCCTTTCCCATAAATTTGCGAGGCTTGATGGAGCTGAATTATATTGGGCCAATCGTCTTTTGACTATTGACCACAAATTTTCAATTGGGTTGAGGTCAGGGCTTTGAGCCGGCCACTGCATCAACTGAAAATTTTGGTCCATTAGCCATTTCTGGACGACTTTTGCAGTATGCTTCGGGTCTCCATCCTGCTGAAACACGATTTCAGCTTCGTTGTAAACACTGCGATCAATAAATTCGGGAAGATGGTTCCTCAAAATACTTAG